>JAECMU010035467.1:3854-14734 GCA_016106625.1 Dracogyra subfuscus
TGGTGGTTGGGTGGGTGGCATCTGATATATAAATTTAAAAGCTTTGTTCTGTTGTATATAAAACATCAACTACCGTAATTTATTTACGTTTCTTTTCAAACTTTTCTAAATAATGTTTAAATGGACTGTCCTGTGTTTACTGCCATTGTTAAAAACTTGACTCTAACAGACTGTTTAATGACTATTATTAAATATAGTATTAAATATATTTTTCTGCATAACATAGTATTGGATGTATATTAAATGTGTTTCTGATTGTCCTGATGTTTCATCTTCATCTTATTTTATAAATTAAATTTTTTTTAGTATATGTATGAAGTCTGGTTTGAGCTACTTAAAAACAATAGGATAATCAGAAACCTACTGAATATACAGACACTGATATTCTAAAGAATAATCTGTATTTAATAAGTGAATTTAGTTATTACACATTAGTAGTCCGAGACATCTTACAATGGCATCAGACTCAGAACAGACCTTTAAAGCTTACAGAGGTGTTCTGAACTTGGAAGATGGATAGGAAGACATTTTTATACATAGAGAATTCATCATAAGTGTTTTTTAATATGGAAAATATCAACTGAGTTATGTTAATCAGTATTTCTCGAGGCTCTGACAAGACAAATACCGATTAACTAGGCAAGGTTGATATTTTACATATTAAAAACCATGTGTAACTAATTCTATTTATTTTATAGGGTGTATACTACCAAATCAAATCCCATAGATGACAATAGTAATATATGTGGCTAAAACTCCTACCTGCAGCATATCAATCGACATAAATGTCACAGATATAAATACTACCACCCATCACACTTAAAGTCAATCAGAAAAAATTGGGGGTCAAGCTGCTCGGTTCTGAAATAACGGGTAGCGTCTGTGACTACCCTAGTTCCACACACAATTTTAGTACTTTTTTTACAGGTACCCCATACATGTTTCAAGCACAAGGCTACTTGACACATTGGTACTAGATGAAATAAAATTGCATATGTTTTTACCCAGATGAAACTATTATTTTTTACAACCAACACACTCACATTTATAATCAATCACAGGACTTGTGGTGTTTACTTCTCTATCAAAAATTGGGTGCACCTCTAACTTTGACCCAGCCAGAAGTTATTTGGTTTAGTACTACCTATAACACTTCTAAAATAACATTTTTATTTGATATTTAGTCAGTTACAGTACTATAGTGACCTCTATCAGTAATATCGGTATGACATCATCACGATTAGCACAAATTAGTTTGACATCAAACATTTTAACTAAATCTTATGAAAACATGCTTGAGTATACTGATCTTGTTGGTTCGTAAACAAATGACCCATTGACGGCAACAAGAGACCTTACAAATTTACATATACCTTTAAATTTGCATACCATTATTAACTGAGTTAATACACTAAATTATCACATGGATACCATGGGCGAGTTATAGAATAAATTTATATATCTAGCACCTACAAAAATGAAATTGCATTTAAATAAAATTAAGCAGGCCCCCATCCAAATATTAAAGTGCTATTTTATATACCACTTATAAAATAAAATTACATTTACATAAAATATTTTTAAAAAAGAAAAAGAGGTAACCTGACACCTTTCAAAAATTCAAAAGGGATGTTTCATGACTCTACACTACCAAGAAACTATATAACTGTTTCCAGGATGTGCAGATTTAGATAACAAAGAAATGACCCACACAGGTGTTCACAGTAGTAATTTGATAATTTTTAAGACAACTGAATGTTTAAACATACACATTAAGCATAAGAATTATTGCTTACGTAAGATGTTGTATGTAACCAGGAAATAACAAACATAAAAAATGTAATGGGTTTATGGCCCAGACAAGGATTTCCTTTAATGTGTCATAACTGTTAATATGGTACATGACACACCACCATCCATGCAAGGTTTCATGATCCTATGGTACATGTTATACTGTCTTTTGGAACGAACATAAAACATCCACTGTTCCTAATGCGGGTGTCACACAGTCACGATTTTGCTCCACGATCACCTGACGATGCGAAAAGTGAAAAAATCATGAGTCCCTCGTGAAAGGTCTTGGAGCACTTGACAGGCTCTGATATAGGACTTAAGTGGTCTTCAGTGTTTCTTGAAGGACGTGAGAAGTCGGCAAACTCTCACGAACATTTTGACCATGCTTAAAACAATCATGAGAGTCAGCTGATCTACCTTCATCAGGTAGTGGACGCCAATCCATCGTCAGCTGCTCTTAAATGGTCATTACAGTCGGGAGTCGCTCTTTACATCATCTTAAAGTAGACTTAATGGTCGGACATGGTTGCGAGCGATGGGAGTACACGATTGTACCACGTGATCCACTCTTCTTGCGCACGAGCAGTTCACGAGCCGCTCGAGAGACGCTCTGATTGATGGCCAGTCCCACTGATAGGTCGCCAAGTAGGACGCAAATGAACATGAATTGCTCTGATACGGTATGTCAGTTGACCGTGTATAGCTCGTTTGTAGCTCGTGTATAGCTCTTGGCAAACGTGCGTTGGACTTCACTTTGTGGCCTTTTGTTTATTTTGGCGCCACATTTCCTACATTCTCCCCGTGATTTAATTTTTTTTTAGATTGTCAAGGTTGTGAGCTAATCGTGAGTTCATGTCTCGAATGTGTGAGACCGCCTTAATGGAAAAATGTAGCAGGTTTATAGCCCAGACAAGGATTTCCTTTAATCTGTGCTATAATCTGTGAAAGGTAGACCTAGTTAATGCAGTACATGACACATCACCATCTATGCAAGGTTTGATGATGCTACAAGATTTGGTAAGGAAGATAAGCAGCAGACAAAACCATTTAACAGACTGATTTACGAGTGACATATGGACAGTCAGACAATACCAGATGGACATATATACAAAAGTATGGTTTGACAATTGTGAATAATGACAAGAGGTGAGGGAAGGAAATGTTTTATTTAATGATGGACTCAACACATTTTATTTATGGTTATATGGAGTCAGACATATGGTTAAGGACCACACAGATATTGAGAGAGGAAACCTGCTGTCGCCACTTCATGGGCTACTCTTTTTGATTTTCATTTCGATTTATTTTCATGCTTATATCCAATTAAGGTTCAAGCACGGTTTCCTGAGCACACACCTCAGCTATATGGGCTGCCTGTCTAGGACAGTGGGATAGTTGTTAGTTGGTTAGTGAGAGAGAAGAGGGTGTAGTGGCCTTATACCTACCCACTGAGCCCTTGAGAACTCGGTCTGGGTTGGAGCCGGTACTGGGCTGCGAACCCTGTACCTACCAGCCTATATGGTTAAGGTCCACACAGAGTGTGAGAGGAAACCCGCTGCTGCCACTTCATGGGCTACTCTTTTCGATTACCAGCAAGGGATCTTTTATTTGTGCTTCCCACAGGCAGGATAGCACAAACCATGGACTTTGTTGAACCAGTTATGGATCACTGGTTGGTGCAATTGGTTTACACCTACTCACTGAGCCTTGCAGAGCACTCACTCCAGGTTTGGAGTCGGTATCTGGATCAGAAATCCCATGCCTTGACTGGGATCCGATCCCTAGTACCTACCATGCAGTGCTGTTGATTCACAATTTTTTTTTTTATTGCTCTTTTTCAGAATGAATCTACTGACTCAATAACCTCTGTGAAACATACAACTACATGATAAGTAGTTCAGATAACTAGATACTTTCCATGACAACAGATATTAAGTTGGAAGCTTTCACTGGACAATTACTAAGCAAATGCAGCCACTTTCCTAACAATGAGTTTTAAAGGGTAAGTTGAACAATCTCACCTGGAACCTAGACATCATAAATAACAGTAACTTAATTATCAACATTCATGCTACTGGCATAATGATATGTTATTAGCTTATTGCAACTGGGGGTGGGACATAGCCCAGTGGTAAAGTCTTCAGTCTGGAATTGATCTCTGTCAGTGGGCTCACTGGGCTATTTCTTGTTCCAGCCAGTGCACCATGGCTGGTGTATCAGAGGCTGTAGTATGTGCTGTCCTGTCTGTGGGATGGTGCATATAAAAGATCCCTTGCTACTAATGGAAAAATGTAGCATGTTTCCTCTTTAAGACTAAATGTCCACATTACGAAGTATTTAACATCCAATAGCTGGTAATTCATAAATCAATGTGCTCTAGTGGTGTAGTTAAACAAAACAACTTCTTGTAGTACAAATGCAATGACCTGCATTCTGTTCATGGTGGCTTCTATCTGTTATATAAGTTCCATACAATTTACATAGATCCCTGAAAAATATATCTCGAGTTGAATGACCTTAAGCTATTAGTAATTAAAGGTTCCATGTTGTAATGCTGGCAGAAAATTACATAGATTTTCATTGCTGAAGTATTAGGCTAAGTGAAAACTGGTTGTCATTTTCGACAACCGTAAATGCATTATTCACCATATTTGAGGAAAAAACATACTGGTATAAAAAGCATAGTTTGAGAAACAATGTATTTCTGTTTTATCCCAAAATATCTCTATTCTAAAAAACCCAAAGAATTTGAGAAACCAATTGAGTATTTCTTCTTTCTTTCTCTACCTATTATTACTTTCCATTTATGTTTACCTGCATTCTGCTAATACAACTCTTTTGTTGAGTCTGTTATTTAATGTTTTGTATAACCAGACATATAATTTGGGGATTTAGAGTTGTCTCTACTGAGATTAGTGTCTCGCTGCCATGATGTTTCATGTAAACATTTACTATGTATTAAGCGTACGGTCTTAATACAGACTTATAGCCTGCTGAATATGCCCACCCACTCACATATTTGATGAAAATAAATAATTGTTTGGGCTAATGGTATCACCACTACTTACTTTTGCATAACCAAGCATATACACATTATCCCACGCTATTGGTTTAAATCTGAAATACAGCATTTAATTATTTTATACCTTGCCAAAAATAACAATCTCCGTGACTTCATTCTTCTCATACCAAAAAACCCCACTTGAAATACATTGGAAACACCTGCTAAATTCTTCTGAAAATGTGTCCAAAACTAGACAGTGACCACCATCCACAGTTTTAAATATTACAACTCTTTACTTTGAGGGGGAGAAAAAGGGAAGCAACTCTCAATAAAACTCTGTATACCAACAGGAATCACACTACATCATCATCTGGCATTCAGTGCTAGATGCAGAATCTGTTGTTCTGCAATATTTAACATGTCTTTCATCATTGCTCATGATGGGGTGGGATTTAGCTCAGTCAATTGAAGTACTTGCATAGCAGGATCAAACCACCTTTTTGGATCCATTCAGCTGATTGTTTTTTTTCTTGTTCCAACCAGTGTGCCCCACAACTGGATAAAGGCTGTAGTCTGTGGGATAGTGCATATAAAAGATCCCTTGCTGCTAATAAAAAAATATAGCGGGTTTCTTCTGATGACTATGATAGCCAATGATTAATTAATTAATGTGCTCTCAGGCCTCACGCGAAGTCAAAATCATAGAAGTCACTTCTCTCTCAAACTTTAGAGAGGGCGAAGTTTTTAATCCAAAAAAAAGAAGAAAGTTATCTTAATACAGGTGCAACTTTTACAATCTGTATTTTATTTTATTTTATTTTCCGTCAGTACTTCTAATGTGCTCTATAGGTGTGGGTTTTTTTAATTACCTTTTTTTTAGAAATAATTAAATGTAATTGAAAAGCACTAATTTAACCGTTTAGAATTCATTCTCTTACAAGTTCGTCTACTCATTTCATTTAATACCTACTCCATGCAGAGTATTGTCCTAGTAGATTAATCTACCATGGTTATTAGATGCATTCTACCATCACAGTAATACACTGTGGAGTTGTCAGACTGAATGGGTGAATATTACTTATCTGCTGCACCTTGTCACTGTTGTTTACAATTTAAAAAAAAATTAAATCATTTTATTTTGACATCGGTTTTGTATGTTGAATTTATTCATTATGACATAGTCTACCTAAAACTAAATAATTACTCCAACTATTAATGCCAGACACCGGTGTTGTCTGAGCTAGACCCTCTTTCTATGAGCCTGTCGCATGATTTTGTGGCGCCAGTGTCTCTTCAAACTTGCAGGCCATTCACACTTAATTATTATCTATGATTAGGTGTTCCTCAGGTTCTGCATCATTCTTCCATGATTGTGTACATTACAAGTGATTGCTATTTTCAAAAAGGCGACACAAACTTTGCCCTACGGTGACTAGCACGGCGAAGTCAGGCAGGTTAGGGCGAAGTTTGGGCTCACTTCGCCCGGTCGCGTGAGCCCTGGCTCTAGTAGAGTTATTAAATGAAAAACAAAACTTTTTTTTTTCATTCATGTACTTACTCCTGTTTGATACCCAACAGCTGATGTATTTTTTATGCTGGAGCATCATTTTGTTTAACACCACTAGAGCACATTGATTTATTAATCATGCCTGAACAAAAATTGCAAGCTTATTAAATAGCTGGTAACAACCTTGCGACAACCATGAAACTACCAAGTTTGAGCTAGTATTAGGAACCTTTTTACAACCATGCGAATACGGTAGCTTGCAGGAAGCTAGTGAGTTAAAAGATATGCATGCAGCAAGCATGCAGCTAGCTTACGCAAGCATGCAGCAATTATTTAAGCTTGCAAAATGAAAATATGCTTGCGGGAGGCTTGCAGAATTACTGACTACCTTACGCAAGCTAAATGTTAGCTTGTAAATGGCTTGCATTGCTTGTACATGTAACTACCTTGCGACAACCTTGCCACAAGCATTGAATGTCAAACATATAGTAATTTTTGTCTTGTAATCTTAGAGAAAATCTGCTACATTTCCCCCTATTAGCAGCAAAGGATCTTTTATATGCTCTTTCCCACTGACAAGACAGCACATACCAAGGCCTTTGATATACCAGTTATAGTGCACTGGTTGGAATGGGAAAAACACAATCAGAAAACGGGTCCACTGAGGTGGTTTGATCCTTGGACGCACACACATTTCAGGTGAGTGTTCTTGTGAATGGGCTAAATTCCACCCCTTTACTGTTGTTTTGTTTAACAACACCACTAGAATCAATTGATTTTTAAATAAACCATTTCCTTCATTGGCTACTGGATGTCAAACATTTGGTAATTTTGACATATAGTCTTAGAGAAGAACCCTGTTATAGTTTTACATTCGTAGCAAGGGATCTTTTATATGCACCACCATCCCACATGCAGGATAGCACGTTTGATATACTAGTTGTGGTGCACTGGCTGGAAAGAGAAATAGCCCAATGGGCCCACTGTTAGGGATCGATCCCAAACTGACCCCACAAGTGAGCGCTTTACTACTGGACTACATCCCGCCCCCTCTTTACCTAAAGTCATCCCACATTATAACCTTGAACTTTATAAACTAGCCATGCATCAATCACCTTGTAATGGAAATGCTCCAAGCTACATATTTCTGTTTGCCACATCAGACGTTAAGGACTAATGGATTTACTGGTCATTTTAATTTTGATATCAAGAAAACATAAAAATATATGCCCTCGGCTGTATTTAGGAATAATATATATGATGAATGCTACTTGAATGTGTTTGTATTTCCTTTCTTGTACACTGTACATGCTCCAGGCAAATACAAACTTGGTTTGATCAATATAGTTTCCAGGCTGAGTTAAGTATAGACATCAAATCTCACTAACAAAAACTGTATTTATGATTCCCTGCCAACCCTCTAGTTAATTTTTATGTTTTATATATATGTATATATATATGGTTGTTAAAGAAATAAAACAAAATACCCCCCCTCCCCCTAAACAAAACTAATTACAAAAAGATAGCATGTTGAAATCACAGTAAACAATTAATTATTTTTTTTAAATTCATGAGACAAATTTAAAATATTGTTGAGGGAACAAAACATGTGAATTTTTTTGTATAAATTATGAGAAAAACAAGAATGGAATACTTAATTGAGGCCAAATTGTAACATATTTACTGAAGTGTTAGACTTGTAATGACGACAGGAAGCAGACAGATTTTTCTTTCTTTTTAGAAGTGTGCTTTTTGTCTACCTAAAATATTAAGACCCTAGATTCTTTTCTCACTGCCCCCCCCCCACCCTCTGCCAGGTATTGTAGGCTACATATGACCCTGTTGAGGTGTTCAATATACAAGATCATACTACCATGTCATTTAAAGTGGAATCGTCCATGAGAAAAACAAATTATCAAGACCATCTTAGGCTGCAGGCAACAAGTTTAATTTTTTCAAGTGTCAATCAGTCTTTCATTCTGATTAATTAGCCACTGTGGCAGGACACATTATGTCCATGTGGGTTTCTTTTAATAAGATCATGACAAATGGCTTCTTTACTGACCATGTAACCAGGATGGTTTGTAAGGCAATCCTTAAAGAAAATGTTGATTTCCTCAATCTATGTGCGTCCGACCATCTATTTTGTTAGGTCAATGGGTGCACATGTAAGTACTGACTTAATCAGCACCCTGCTTAGGATGACAGTGCAGTATGTGTAGGCATTATTTTACTATATCTTAAAACTTAATAGAATGAATAAAGCTATACACAAGGTGAATATTTAGAACATATACACATATAAATTGGGCCCACCTGTAACATATATAATTTATTGCACATGTGTATTAAAACAAAACATATAAATTACCCATTGTTACTTTGTATTTCAACTGTGGCCTCACCCACCCTACCCAAAAAAACAAAATATCATATCCAACCCCCAACAACAATCACATCCAAAAACAATGTTCACTAATATATTTGGAATTGGTTTACAGAGGACCATCTTTTTAAAGGATAGTCTAACACACACTGAATAAAGGTACGCAATGCACTATCAATATTTTTGAAAGATATTTGCACATAAAGTCACATCATTAGTGTCAGTTTATTAACCATTAGCCAAGCTTCAGTGCAAAACTGTAAAAGATCATTCCCATGATTAGAAAATTATTTAGTCATGTCAATACAAAGAAACATTCTATTTTTAGCAAACTATTCAGTTTCTCATTGATCAATTTGGATGCCACAAAGTCATGGTCTGCAGCAATTATTTCAAATATCTGTCTTGAATTGTGCCCATCCCATTCCACATTTATTTGATGTGACAGGAGGGATGTAGCCCAGTGGTAAAATACCTGCCTGATGTATGATTGATCTATGATTGAGCCTCATTGGTGGGCACGTTGAGCTATTTCTAGTTCCAACCAGTGCTCCATGACTGGTGTAACAATGGCTGTGGTAAAAATTGGTGGAACTTAAAATCTGTTTTGAGCTACTACAAACATTAGGATGATAAACACCTTGTTTATACAGACATTGATATTCTAAGGAACAAATTATATTTAATACTTAATTTTAATCATCAAAAAAGGCTCTGTATTACAATGGCAGAAAACGGAGTATAGTCCCTTTAAGAAATCAAATAAACCTAATTTAAAACATGCCAAGATGACATGAAACAAATAATCTAAACTTCACCATGACATAAACTGAAGAGAGTGGGAAATGTTTTATTTAATGACACACTCAACACATTTTAATTATGGTTTTTTTAAGTCAGACATATGGTTAAGGACCACATAGATATTGAGAGAGGAAACCATCTGTTGCTACAGGCTACTCTTTCTGATTAGCAGCAAGGGATATTTTATATGCACCAGCCCACAGACAGGATAGCACATACCACAACCTTTGATATTCCAGTTGTGGTGCACTGGCTGTGACAAAAAATAGCCCAATGGGCTGGAGAAAGTGATTGATTGCTCCCCAACATTTATTATGAGGAGCTATTTAAAATAAAAAATTACTGTATTAAACTTTAATATTTAATTATTTTGTAGTACTTGTTTTATTCTCATGCTATTGGGAGCAAACATTACTCTACTAGAATTAGTTTCAAGGGAGTTATGGGGTGTCAGAGTGATAGCTCTCCTTAAATCCTTTCAAGAAATTTTCTTCCTCCCTAAAACAATTATCTTTATTATTTGCATCTGTGAAGGACATTTGTCTATTATTCAGTGCAGTGTTGCATGGAACAGTAAAGTTACATATGACATGTTACACATACAACAAACCCAGTGTAGCCTACACAGAGTAGGAGGACCTGCAGTCGAATCAGTGTCCCCATTCTCATGAATCGGTGTCCCCATTCTCATGCGTGGGCTGCAATCTTATGGGAGCAGTTTATTATGGGATACATAATTCATAACATGAAAGATTGGTTTTAATAAGAATGTGCTATTTTAAGCTGCCAGCCACCTACTTCATTTTTCTTGTAGATAGAAATTTGATAATTTACTGGGTAAATAAATGTGATATCTACTGATTAAAAAAAGGTAATACTTACTAGGTAAAACAAGGTAATATTTAGTGGGTAAAACAAGGTAATATTTAGTGGGTAAACAAGGTAATATTTAGTGGGTAAAACAAAATGATATCTACTTGGTAAAACAAGGTAATATCTACTTGGTAAAACAAGGTAATATCTACTTGGTAAAACAAGGTGATATCTACTTGGTAAAACAAGGTGATATCTCCTTGGTAAAACAAGGTAATATCTCCTTGGTAAAACAAGGTGATATCTACTTGGTAAAACAAGGTAATATCTACTGGGTAAAACAAGGTGATATCTACTTGGTAAAACAAGGTGATATCTACTTGGTAAAACAAGGTGATATCTACTTGGTAAAACAAGGTAATATCTACTTGGTAAAACAAGGTGATATCTCCTTGGTAAAACAAGGTAATATCTACTTGGTAAAACAAGGTAATATTTACTGAGTAAATCAAGGTGATATCTACTTGGTAAAACAAGGTAATATCTACTTGGTAAAACAAGGTGATATCTAC
>JAECMU010035476.1:0-12975 GCA_016106625.1 Dracogyra subfuscus
ACACCCGCAAATCTAAAAACTTCCTATGGTTATGTCCATTGTAAACTGAATGGTTTTTCTATAGAACTGTATATTTGGCATTTATTGAAAAAATTACCTGGCTACAATCTAACTGTAGACCCTTGAATCATTAACTTCCCTGTTCCAATTGCTAATGACGTCACCTTTAATGATGTCATTACCTTTCTGGGTGTTATTGTTTATAATGTAATTAACCAATCACAATACAGAACGCACTCGCCGTCAGTTTACAATATCTCTTTATACCAAACGACTACATGTACAAAACCAAGAGAAATACAAATATAAACTGATATGTTTATAGTGTAATTATTTCTTGGTTAATCCAAGTTAAAATTGTCTTAATGATTTCAAACTTTTTGTCCAGAACTCTTTATCATTACAATACTCTGTATGTTTATGATCCAGTGAACAGTTTGTTTTCAAAATCTTGATTAGCAATATCTCTAGTCAATTGAAAACTGATTAGCAACTACTGTTTAATGTTTTAAGATTATACAGCGATCTCTAAAACTTGGATTAGCTATCGTGATGCTATACTGAATAATGAAATGAAAATATACAATATACTAATTTTCAATTTACACACAGAATTTGCTTGTCTATGGGTGATCAATGTACATGTATGGAGTGATATATTAATATTTGAAATATTTCAGGGAGACAGAAAAAAAGGATAGAAACAGTACAATTGTACACTATAGAATCAACACAATCTGTGGCCTACTTTGAAGCATAACAGTAAATATTAATATGTGTATATCTACACACAGGAAGATGCATGTACATGCATCCGTGCTTACTAAGCATACATGTAAATAGTTGACAATCAAAATAGCATTTTTGTATCACAAATTAAAAAGCAAGCTACTGTTGATGATGATGATGATAATTGGGGACATCACATTTACTTTTTTTTCTTTCTTTTTTTTGTGTTTGATTAACGACACACTCAACACATGATAATTACGGTTATATCTGTGTCGGACATATGGTAATGTCGAGAAAAAAACCCAGTGGTTAGCTGACGGGGATCGATCCTAGACCGACCGCGCATCAGGCAGGCACTGTACCACTGGACTATGCTGCCTGCTCATTTACATTTTAGCTCCACACTTAGCGGTAACATTCTGTGCAGACAAGTATAATCAACAAAATTAGATGAAATGAGAAATAGCCCAATGGACCCACACACAGGGATCGATCCTAGACTGACCATGCATCAAGCAAGGTTTTCTTTTATCACTGACCTACGTCCAGGGCTTTAGATTGCATTAAAGTCGAGGCGATAAACGTTGTGCCCAAAATACAGATGCCCAAAATAATCATGCCCAAATTAAGTATAAACATAATGACCTCAAAATATCTCACCTCAAAACCACTGAAATATTAAGTTTATTTTCATTAAAACAGCTAGAAATGCATTTCTGAATATTGACAACTCTCCAGTAGCTGTTATAATGATAGTATTGACCTAAAATGACCTTCCTGTACTTAGAAAAAAAAAGTCCCCGTTGTGCCCAAATTATGAGATCTAAAGCCCTGTACATCCCACCTTCTGTTTAAATTCTAGAATCATTCCATGTGACAGGTAGGTAGTCTACTGTGTATACACGTGTGTACTGTACTGTGTGAACAGTGTAAATGTAATATC
Organism: Dracogyra subfuscus; assembly: GCA_016106625.1. Taxonomy (NCBI): domain Eukaryota; kingdom Metazoa; phylum Mollusca; class Gastropoda; order Neomphalida; family Peltospiridae; genus Dracogyra; species Dracogyra subfuscus. The sequence goes on from JAECMU010035476.1 coordinate 1,676, forward strand.
CCTAATGATAGTAATACATAACATAACAATAAAAATCGATCAAACAAGTACTCAGGACCATACCTAACAGGTCTCCATAGCATCTTACATCTATATTCCTCACACAAAAATCGAGCAACTTAAAAATAAAAAATTCCCCTTCGACCCCTCCTCCATCCCCCATAAAACATCCTTCCAACTTTTTCTTGCCCACTAGACCGGATTATCCAGCTTTTGCATGGTGCTAGAAAAATCTATCTTACCCACGGGTGCTAGATAAGTCTATCTAGCTTACCCACAGGTATAGACGATTTCTACATATGCGGTTATGAGGCTACTTATAACTGGAGACAACTCTATTTTGTTTACAAAAAAAAACTAACTAGAGTTTTTTTTCTCTCACCAAAATGCCATTTCATGTTGCATATTGTTCATTATCAAAAATACATAAATCAACTTCCCCGCCTCGTGTAACAAGCTCGAAGACCAACACGTTGACCGCGAAAGCCTGTGATGATGTAAACGACATCAAGTGACGTCACAGCTAATATTTTTCATAACTTTGTTGAATTATGTATTTGTGAAGCTGCCAATTCATGTTGCATTATTTATATTTTTATAATCCTCCAAAAGGTTATGTTAATGAAATAAAAAAAATTGATATTAATCGTGAAATTATTATTATTTTATTTTGTCCAATGGGACTAATTTTTAGCGCATATGGTTAAAGGAATCTGCAGACTCAGTGTTTACAGTTGGCCAAGAATGGAAGGAAGCGATGGAAATATAAAAGTAACAAGTAGGTGTATTTTTGCTTTAGTTACTAAGTAAGCAAGAAAAAGAATCAATCACCGTTGTCAGGTATAGATAAGGGAATTCCAACCCACGGGACAAAATATTTTGTAAGGGCCTCGGTAAACCTCGGCCCTCGGGTTGGAATTCCCTTATCTATACCTGACAACGGTGATAGATTCTATTAATCCATAACTGTACATAATGACTTATTTTGACAATATCAACAAGCATTCAAAGAATACAGCTAAAGCAAAACATCTTCCCTACTGTACCCAAAAAGTTTCTTACCTCCAAGATTCAAGGGACATAACTCTGAAAAAATGGTCACTCGCCATGCAAGTCAAACTTGAGGCATTATGGAAAAAAAGAAGTCTGAAAACTAATTTTCATATGTCCTATGTTCAAAGGCCATTAACTCTGTCGTCAATAATAGGTAAATCACCATCATTTGTAACAGTAAATAGAGGATTCGTCACGAGTATTTCTTAATATGGAAAATATCAATGGAGTCTATGTTAATCGGTATATTTGTCGAGGCTCTGCCGAGACAAATACCGATTAACTAGACAAGGTTGATATTTTACATATTAAAAAACACGAGTAGCGAATTCTATTTATCCTGTAACACTTCTGAAATAACATTTTAATTACTTTTTTGGTAAATCACAGTACTAAAGTTGCCGCCATTGATAATATGACGTCATCATGATTAGCGCAGATTAGTTTGACGTCACGCATTTTAAACAAATCTTTGAAAACGTTACGCTCAGGTACACGGGTCTTGTTGGTGTGTAAGCAAAAGACTAATTTACCGCAACACATAACCTAGATACCTTACAAATTTGCATACCATTATTAACCCGGTTAATAAAGTACATTATCACATGGGTGTATGACATGGATATCATGGATAAGTTATAGGATAAAGCCACATACACAATTTCAGTTCAATATCTTGAGGCATTGTCCAAAACCACCAACCAAACATCTAAAATATGTAGACAGATGGACAGACAGACAGACAGATGGAGATGACACCTACTGTGACCTAGCATCCCACCCAGTGGGACTGGTAGGTGACTAATAACATGCCTGTGCCAAAACACCTGACAATGTAAAAACAAGAAACTGATCACGAAAAGATATCTCTTATTGTAATAACATATAGCATTTTCAGCATAAAACTGCTTAGCGTTTAAGACAAATGTTTTGGGGGTAGGGGTGGATAATACTTAAGCTAACAGACAACCGAACAATGGCACCAAAAACATGTAACTGCACCAGTACACAAATATTACGTAACTGGTCCCAGATAAACACCTGAATAAAAACCAAGGAAAAATAAGGCAATACCACTACAATGACAATATGATTCTTGCAGAAATAGAAAAATTATAAACATTCATGTGGAATCACATTCCTGGGATTAGAATTTCATCGTTCAAGATTTGAATCAACACGCATGAAGCAACAAAACATGTGGAAGTTTGAATACAATATACTGGCCTCAGTGGTGTCGTGATTAAGCCATCAGACATAAGGCCGGCAGGTATAGGGTTCACAGCCCGGTACCAGCTCCCACCCATTTTAACGACTCAATGAGTAGGTGTAAGGCTATTACACAATACTTCCCTCTCACTAACCACTAACAGCTATATGTAACCCTCAGTCCTGGACAGACAGCCCAGATAGCGGAGGTGTGTGTCCAGGACAACATGCTTGAACCTTAATTGGATATAAGCACGAAGATAAGTTGAAATGAAATGAAATGCTATATTCAGATACAGTGTATTATGGATGTCAAGGTCACGGAATGTCAAACATTTATTCAGGGTTCCTGTCGGAAGGTACAGAGGTTAAAATTGCGTATCTAAAATCTTTGAAATTAATGGATATCTATTTGAATATTTAGATAAATAAAATTGCCATTTAAAGTTTTGTTAACGTACATGAAGATTTGTTGTTTAATGACACCATGATTTATTAATCATCGGCTATTGGATGTCAAACATTTGGTTATTTTGACATACATGTATATACTACATAGTCTTAGAGAGGAAACCCAATAAAATGTTACATTAGTAGCAAGGGATCTATTATATGCATCATCCCAGAGACGGGATACAATATACCACAGCTTTCGGTATACCAGTCGTGGAGCACTAGCTGGATAAATAGATAAAATGGTGTGTCCAACTGTAAAACATCTCTAAGCCGTATCACATACATGTAGTTACAGCACTTATGATCTGTTTCAGGTTTCTTTAAATTATATTTTAAATTATTTTTATTACAAACCCTCAAATTATTTTCTGACAGAAAGCATGCTAATTTCTTAAAATAAAATCAAGATCCAAAACAAACAAAACCTGTAAACATTAATTTAAAACATGTCCCACAATACGTTACACCTCTTCCTCACGGTCAAGTATGCAACAATGTTATGATGTGAACCATAAACGAATATTGTCAACAATATGAAATGTAAGTGAATATTTTGCGCGAAAACAATAAATAAAATTCTGATTTCTGGATGTCCGAGAAGTGTTAACCTAGGGGTCGAAGGAAGGGTACGCCCATTGCCAAATTAGAAAATTGCACATTTTGTATTATGTGGCTATAATATTTAATATTTGGCTCACAAATTTTTGTTTTTATTAGCCACATTATAATAATTTTCAAAGAAATACGTATTCTACATATCTGAAACAAGGCTAAAACAACAAGTGTTACTTTGTGAGTCCCAATGTGATCCCTTCCACTGCCTATAGACCAACGGGCTTAACTCTTGTCCACAGACTAAAATGCACAACTCATATTGCCTAAACACTGAAAATATACTTCAGTGAACAATTCACCTTGTTACAATTACATAAAATCATTCAGACTTATTTGAACACATAAAAAACCAGAAAAGAAAAAACAAATTTAACCCCACCCCCCACCATATTCATCCGCCATACCAAATAGTCCCAGTGCAAAATAAAATAGTGTGTTAACATAACACAAGTACCCTCCTCACATTTTCTTATTACTTGGCATTTATAATTAGTCCCAAATGAAAAAAACACACAAACACACACCCAAAACCCTAGCAAAACAACTTTATCATAAAAACAACTCTCGCCTCTTTCATGCATCCACCATTAAATATAGTGCCAGCACAAAAGAAAACAATGTTCTTAAAATATAACCCCCCCCTCCCCCAATCTCTTACTTGTCACTTATCATTTAAAACTAGTCTCAGGATGTGAAAGACAACACACACAAAAACATATTAATATAAAAATTGTCAAAACACCCCCCTCCCCCACCTTCATACATCCATCATAACATGTAGTTCATAAAAAGTAATTATGGGCCGAAATTACCAAGTCTATTTTTGACACACATGCACAGACTAAGTGTATTTACAATATTTTTATTTATTTTTTAATTTATTTTTTTTGGTTTGTTTAACGATGCACTCAACACATTATATTACGGTTATATCGGCGTCGGACATATGGTTATGTCGAGGAAAAACCCCCAGTGGTTAGCTGACGGGGATCTTACAATGCTTAAATACATGCATTTAAGAAAAAAACAAGCTTTGTGAAATTCAGCACAATATGTTTTTAAGACTTAACACAAACATACATGTATTTCTTCTTGTCACCCACTTAAACATGTCAATGAAAAATGAAAACATGTTAAAAGACAAACAGATATTCTGACAATACAAAAAATTTCCAGTGACCTAAAAATAGGTTAGTCCAAACCTCATTCCAGGTAACCTGTTTTGACTTTAAGTAAAACAAGAAAGAAAGAAATGTTTTATTTAACGATGCACTCAACACATTTTTATTTACGGTTATATGGCGTCAGACATATGGTTAAGGACCACACTGGCTTTAGGTAACCCAAATACTAAAATTAAAGTCACATACACATGTACCCTAGTTTTCAAACTTTACAACACATTGTCCATTATAAGAGTTGTTTTTGACAAATGAAATCCGATTACTTAAAGGGACATACCCTAGTTTCAGTTCATGAAAATTAACATTAAGTTTAGTTTAATTTACAAACCTGTAACACATTTTGATAAAGTTACAATTGAGTGAAACATGAGTCTGACTTTGAAATGGTCAAATACCCTCTAAAATAGAATTAAACTCGACTACATGTTGTTACTTCTCAGAGCAACGTGCCTTTTCAAAAATATAAGAAATGCATTTTGTGATATTAAAAAACATCAGGATGACCAAAAACACTTCGAATGTATGGAAATGGATACTTTAAACAATAAAATTTAAGTAAAGTATGATTTCAGTTATCAAAAAACTTCAAAACTATGTCTTAGTGTTTAAAAACTAGGGTATGTCCCTTTAATCATCATTGTTTATAATAGCAATTTCCACGCATCACTCATGTTTTATTGGTTAAATTATCCATTTCCGTCCATCCCAAGTGTTTCTGGTCATCCTGGTGTTTTTAACACCACAAAATACATTATAATTCATAATTCTAAAAACATAATTAACAGTTATGGACATGAGAGCTGTGGTCTATTTAAAGAGATTATTATCTCATTTCAATGACATGACTCTTGCTTCACTCTGTTGTAACTTATTCAGGGATGTTAACCAGCATTATGTGATTAGTTGCAACAACTTGTCACATGTGATTTGTCAACCATACCAAAATCGGAACAGTCGTTCTGATTTAAATGTTCTCACAGTACGATTCGGTTGCATGTGACAAATCGGTGCAACTCCATGTAATTGCAAAATGAGAACGCCCCTTTAATCAAATATAGTGCACAATTTGATGGGCCAATACTAGGGTCCGCAACTTTAACAATCGATAACTTGTTGTCATCTCAGACTAAATCTTGGCAACAAGTTTATCAGGTGCTTCAAAAGAAACTGTGGTAACCTTCAGGCAATGTGGACGATCGCCCGCCTCATAATGAAATCACAGTCCTGTTTACCCAATAGTTCATCCACCATCGCATACAATGAAACTTCACAAAATCAGACCTTCTGTAAAGCGGAATTCCCTCAAAACCAGACCCTGTGTAAAGCGGAATTCCCTCAAAACCAGACCCTCTGTAAAGCGGAATTCCCTCAAAACCAGACCCTGTGTAAAGCGGAATTCCCTCAAAACCAGATGTTATTTCATGGTACCTTTTAAAACATCTGTACAGAAGAGAACCTCTCTAAACCAGATAAATCAGACTTTTTACAAGGGTGTCCGGGTTAGGAGGGTTATAAATATATAAAATGATTTATGTAAGATGACATTTCATATTACAAAATAGAATCAATAGAAAAATGATACCAAATGCCACCAAAACGTACTCATTTAGAAGCTTTGGCCAAGAGGGACATAACTCTGTTAAGTAGTATGAAAAAAAGAAATCCACATATTCAGACTTGTATTATAAAAATAAACAAAACTGCTTATTTCTTGTTGAAGGTTTTTTCCCCATTTTGAAAACCTCTACATGTACATTGTCAACAGAACATGAGAATAACAAATTTTATTATTTTTGGTTGAAGATTTTTCCTCCATTTTGAAAAATTACATTGTCAACAGAACGTAATAACAAATTTGATTATTTCTGGCTGAAGGTTTTTTCCTCCATTTTGAAAAGCTCTACATTATCAACAGAACATAACAATAACAAATTTGATTATTTCTGGTTCAAGTTTTTTCCTCCATTTTGAAAAGCTCTACATACTCAACAGAACAAAACAATAAAGGTTTTTAAAAACCCTTTGTTTTGTTTTTTAATTTCAGTTGGCCGTATCCTAAATTCTCTGATTTTTTATTTTGTTTCCATCACAAGAATTCAGATGTTGTTTATAGATATATTATTCTATCTAACATAATACTATACTCTGCACAAACTTTAAAAAATAAATTTTAAAATTCATTGTACAATGTATATGCCAACATTCACAACAACAGTGTATTAACATATATTATGTAAAACAAAATGCCTTGAAATGTTGAAAATGCCCCAAAGCTGTATATTTTTTAGATGTAATCATTTGTTCTACATAATATACAGAAAATTATTAACATATGTGCAGTGTTTTTTTTTTTTAAATGTTTGAATGTAATTAAATTAAACACCCAAGCTACTTCTTGAACTATACGTTATTATTGTGTAGATTAGTACTGTTTGAACAGCGTTGTAACTAGAAAAAACCCCTAAATTCAAGGATATTTCTAGGACTTTTCCAGGACATGAAATGAATCAATGAATATTTTTATTACAGATTGTTGTCTGAATTTACACAGGTTATGAGGACAACAAAATAAAAAATGTGAACAAAATAAACCATAAAACGTTTGGCTTAAACTTCCAGGATTCAATCAAATGTAACAGCTTTTTCCAGGACATTCCAGACCTGGATTTTAAAATCACAAAATTCAAGGACCTTCAGGGATTTCTAGGACGTGTAAGAACCCTGTGTGTGTAGACAACACTGTTCAAACTGTAATAATATACACAATAATGTAACAGCAGATACACAGTGAAACTGGTCTAAACTGGACCATGACAACAAAACCAGAATCCTATAAAAACCAGGCGAGTTTCACGATCTCACATTTGTTACCGTCTACAACACAACCCTTTAAACACCGAACCCTGTCTAAATTCAGGGCTTCTAGATTATGGTATCCCCACTCCCATGGCTAAGATTATCAGTGTCGGGCTAGTAAATTACTACTATAACTAGCCCGATGGCTAGTGAAAAAAACTTTGTCAACTGCTGCATTTACATATTTTGTAAATATGAATATACTGCTCCCTCTTCCCACCTCAATCTAAGAGGTTTTAAGCTCTATTTTCCTCTTTAGGTGACATATTTGATTATTACTATTAATTAAATTGTATTTATTTAAAGTAGGGATAGTGAATTTTTAATCATGGTTAGTAAATGTTTAAAATCACTGATCCCATGGCTAGTGGATTTTTATTAAACTCTAGAAGCCCTGACTAAATGAGCTAAATATCGGTGCTCAGAATGATCTGGCTTAGACATATTTCACTGAACGTATATCCAGGGCTTCTAGAATTTTATAAAAATCCACTAGCCATGGGATCAGTGATTATAAAATTGTACTAGCCACGATTTAAAAATTCACTAACCCTACTTTAAATAAGTACAATTTTACTAATAGTAATAATCAAATATGTCACCTAAATAGGGAGTTTGAGCTTAAAAATCCTTAGATTGGGGTGGAAAGAGGGGGAAGGAAATTCATAGTTACAAAATATGTAAATACAGCATTCAACAAAGGTTTTTTTTCCACTTGCTGTCGGGCTAGCTATTGTAATTATTTACTAGCCAAACACTGAATATCACTAGTCATGGGAGTGGGGCTACCACAATCTATAAGCCCTGTGTACATCAAAGCAGATAAACCTGGCAGTGAAAAATAATTTTATCGGATGCTGCAAATCTATTCCACCAAAACCTATTAGAATAATTTATGGCCAACTTTCTCTGCACACAGGCAGATATACATATTTTAACCATTCTTAGTCCTGACAGATGAAAAAAATAGTCAGTCCCATTTGTTGTTGATGAATATACAACAGTCTTGTTGTCATGACGATGCTTCAAAACTTGTCATGGCGGTTAAACTTCATCCACATGCTTCGCCATTTGTTTTTTATCTGCAAACAGCAAAAGAAAACATTATTTCTAACAGCAAATACAGTAAACATCTAATAATAAATCACCTGCCCCAATAATAATAAAAATAAATATATATATATATATATATATATTAAAAAATTTACACGACCATTAATTGTGTCCATAGTAAATATAACCATTTGTCAATATCACTACTATACACCAGCATATATACAAATTGTTTTTACAGGCACCGTATATAATATTCAATGTCATATAATTAACCAATGCCAAAACAAAATAAAGATAATTTTACTGACAATCTGAAAGTAAAAATAAAAACTAATAAAAATAAAGCAAAGTATTAAAAGTATTCAGAAGTAATTTCTAAATCAATCATGTTTTATCATAATGGAAGTAGTAAGACAAGACAAAAATCAAGAAGCAAAATTATATTATTATCAAAATGAAATGTTATGTTTATTTGATATTATACAGGCTCAGGCTTTGTAAAAAATATCATTATATATATACATTGTAGGTAAAAGACTAATTTAACTTTAATAGCATTACATTTCTACACAATGGCATGCAGTAACTATTTAAAAAGGTCAACACAAGGAAAACATTTTACAGATTCAGAAAGCAAAGAAATATTGGCAAAAAAGTTAGTCACAACATACACTTTTTTGGTATATGAAACCTATTATTTATGAAAGTCAATATTAATAGCCATTTTTGTAGTTATTATTAAATGAGAGTAAAAAAAGAAAAAAGAAAAAAAAGGAAAAAAACCCCAAAAGATCCATTATTTAAATTTAAAACAATTAGTACAAGTTACATTCAGATGTTAAAAAGATAATGTGCAACACAAGAATGTAATCAAGACATCATACACAATGCTTAACATTGTTTCAAGTATGAAAAACATAATTCGGGTTGGGTTTGGGTTTTAATACCAGAATACATGTTTTAAATCTTCTTTTTTTAAATTAAAAAAAAAATAATAATAAAAAAATAAATAAATCAATAACAATATCTCTTCAAAATCAAGTTATTTTTAATTGTGCATTAGTTTGTGGTAATGCTTTGAACACATTAAAACTAATACTTTTTTTGTTTGTCTAACAACACAACTAGAGCACACTTTTGAATACATCATCTGCTGTTGGATGTCAAACATTTCGTAATTTTGACTCGTATCAAGGGATCTTTTATGTGCACTTTCCCACAGGCAGCATAGCACATACCATGATCTCTGACTAGTTGTGGTGCACTGGTTGGAACAAGGAAAAAAACTATCATTGAATGGATGCACCGAGGTGGATCAGTCTAATGACACAAGCACCTCAAACAAGCACTCAGCCGACTGAGCTAAATCCTGTCCCACACACATTAAAATACTGACATTGTAAACTGGCCTTGGTGTTGTGGTTAAGCCATCGGACACAAGACTGGTAGGTACTGGGTTCACAGCCTGGTACTGGCCTCGGTGGTGTCATGGTTAGGCCATCGGACATAAGGCTGGTAGGTATTGGCCTTGGTGGTGTCATGGTTAGGCCACCAGACATAAGGCTGGTAGGTATTGGCCTTGGTGGTGTCATGGTTAGGCCACCAGACATAAGGCTCCCACTCAGATTGAGATTTAATAACTCAATAGGTAGATGTAAGACCACTATACTACACTCTCATCTCTCTAATCAGTAACAACTAACTAACCCGCTGTCCTGGACAGACAGCCCAGATAGCTTAGGTGTGTGCCCAGGACAGCGTACTTGAACTGTAATTGCATATAAGCACAAAAACAAGTTGAAATGAAATGAAAATGACCTTGTTAATAGTGTGATAAGAAAAATGTATTCAAAGTGATGTACATTTCTATGAAATGACAGAATAGCCTACACGTAAAGTTAATTTCCTAATAACATGTTCATTACATTCGCCACAGTAACTGTCCAATGTTTTCATTTGGCAGCCAAGCATCCTCAAGCGGTAAATTATCAGAGAATCCTCAAGGAAGACAAACTGATGACTGCCGAAATGTTGGACAATTATTTTAACATAAGCAGGGCTAGCTGTGAGTAAGCAAAATATTTCTCCAATGGTGTATTAAACTTCAAAAATAGCTGACATCAACAGATATTTTCTTTAAAATGTCAATTATTACATGAAATTGTTTCGCCAAATTAAAATAAATTTCACCGATTGCTTTCAAAATTCGCAATTGGCGAATTGGGCAAGTGTTAGAGTAAGTTCTGTGTAAGTAATGAGCGTGTGTAACTTGTCACAATTAGGGATTTTCTTACAATAATTATTTTAAATTATTATTATAAAAAAATTATACTTTTTTTTTTTAAATGTGATACAAATATAACTATAAAGACAAACACACTGAAATAACCACTAAGGACCGAATTCACAAAGCCTCTTAAAAAACACCCCAAACAACACACATGTTTTTAAGCAATGTAAATGTACAGTGTATAATCTAGACACTTTTTTAAGGGTCACTTTTTGGTCAATTGGGAAAAAATTACGTTTCAAATGCAAAAAAAGAGGATTAAAAAAAATAATCAATACTAATACCAGGCCTCTCCGCGAGAGGCAAGTAGCAACTTGTGTGCGCTTTATACGTGCCTAAAAGTTACAACTGGCGAGTAGTTTATTGCTTACCTCAATCGGTTTGCTATAGGCTCATTAACTCATTAAAGCAATATCGTAAAAAGAGCCATTTCCTTCTTCAACTTAGCAACTTTGGAAATCCTAATTGGGAAACTGTTGGGTTGTAATTGGGAAACGTTTGGTATTGGATTGGGAATATACATTAGGGGAATGGTGCCTTTCACCGGCCCCAAAATGTATGGTAGATTATACCCTGATGTA
>JAECMU010035495.1:0-15455 GCA_016106625.1 Dracogyra subfuscus
AGACCACTCCGTGGGGGGGAAATTGCACTTTGTTTGAGGATCGGTAATGTTAAAAGAAATTAAAATATATACGCATACAGTGTGTGTTCTGTTCTTATTTTGTCAATGCTTCTACCATTAATCGTTTAGTTAAATGTTTTAATGATTTCTATGGCATTGCCCTCAGTCAATTCCTGTTTGTATATTTCCACACTGGACCATTTCCCCCAGTACTTTTCTCCCAAGTACATATCCCCATCATTCCCACCATTATAAGATAAAAAAGCAAACTCTTTCTAGATACAGAGATTTTAGATTATGACAGCTGCACTCCCATGGCTAGTGATATTCAATGTTAGGCTAGTGAATAACTACTACTGCCATGCCTGACGGCTAGTGGAAAAAATGTGTCAAATGTTGCAGTTTTGTAAATATTAATGTCCTGCCCACCCACCCTCACTGTTAATTTTTAAGCTATATCTCTCTCTTTAGGTGATATATCTGCAATATTTACTATTATTTAGTAAAATTGTATTAACTTGTTAGTGAATTTTTAATCGTAGCTAGTAAACTTTTAATATCACTGATCCCATTGCTAGAGCATTAAACATTTTTTTTCTAGAATCCCTGCAAGATAATTAAAACAATAGGAGATGTGACATCCAGAATGAATCCCATATAGATTACATGAAAGGTATTGAGAGGTAAAGACAAACTTTCATGTACTGAACAATAAATTATTTTATCCTCTTTGCCAATCCACTTGATGATATAAACATATTAACTATCACTATCAGGCAGGGATGCAGGATTTCTGATAGTGTGTGTGTGTCCAAATGTGATGACTCATCTCTCCTTTTACACAGCGTGCCTCTTACAGCTGAACAAATCATGCTTGAAGTTACAAAAAGTGGGAGTCTGGATTCCTGGTCCCCCCCCCCCCCCCACTTCTAGATCCGCTACTGAGTATTGTTAAAAATAAAACCCAAAACATAATGCATAAAAATGAAATAGTCACAGAACAGAAGATACTATTTATTATGTTCAAGTTCAGTGACATATGATGATTACTTGAGTTTACCAGAAGGGAGCAATGAAGATAATACATTAAATGTATAACAATACCTAATAAAATATATACTGTAAAACGTGAAAAAAATGTGTGCGTATAAATTTCGCGTCCAACCTTATGTCGCGAAATTAATACGCAAGCACTATTTTTCAGTTTGAAGTGTGCTTAAAGTGATGTCTCAATTTTCTAGTAAACCATAAAGGAAAACAGGCACAGCCTATACACGAGCTCTCCTTGATGGCGACTAATCGTTAATTGTTTTATGTAACTTCAATCGATGGCGACTAATCGTTTATTGTTTTATCTACCAAAGGGTGTTATTATTAACAGTTAACAACTGAAACTGTGAGTTGTGATTCTAATACAGGTGAGGTGGGTAGGGCTCTATAGACTCTGTACCAAGCACAATTATTGTTTGATGTAAGATAACTGAATATTGATTTACAGACAGTAACTTTACAACAATTTCAGTGAGCTGTCTTTATCCACTTTTTTTTTACCTGTCAATGGTCGTTCGCAAAATTTACACGTCACGAACATTCGCTAAGGTATACATTTGCGGAAAAAACATGTCGCAATATTAATGCGGTTTACAGTAGTACAGACAAAATGTTTATAATATTGATAAATTGACATTTTTGCAATTAAACAACTGTTTGAATTCATCCTTCTGACTACTGCAGGCAAGAGATCTTGTACGACGTCACGTCAGTTGGCATACTGTACACTGTATACAGTGCATTCCCCAATTCATATCTTTCCACCGTTCTGCACATGTCACTAACAGGAAATGGATGTATAATACATCAAAGAGATTTCTTGACAAAATGGTAGTTTTTGTTTTTCAATGGAAAATACCTTGGAATTTTGGTTTTCATTTTTATTTTCGCTTGACAACAATGGTGGTATGTACCAGTAATTTCAGGGATTGATAGCTGATTGTGACAGCCAATTGGATAATAAATTTGATCATTTTACCAACAGTGAAAATCACCAAATATTAGGATAGGAGTCATAGTTCAAAATATTCTGGACAGAAAACCACTGTTATCAGAAATAATGGTCATAAATACTGGACAGCTGGCCACAAATGTCTGTAAGTAAATGCAACTGTTTCGATTTTTTGCCCAATTTTAATCAATATTAACCACAGCTGGGCACAAATACCCGTAAGTAAATATAACTTTTCTTCTTCTATTTTTTGCCTAATATTAATCAATATTAACCAATATAAAATATCATTGAAATTAGAAAAACTATGCACTTTATTTTATGTATTTATGAAACATTTAAGTGAATATATATAAGTAAAATTTATAAACTTGTACCTACTCAATGTGGTTCTTGTCCAAAAATTTAATCCAGTAATCTAAAGGTTAAGAAGAATAATAGTGCATACTGCACCCTCACCTATATAGCTTTCTTTCTCCGACACTGGGTATGATGAACACAGGTAAGCATCAGGCTGGAAAAAAACCCACACACACCAAATTATATAATTTATTTTCAGTGAATTATCTGACTGCCACAAGAACAGAGGTAGATGTATTTTTAATTAACTAACTTATATATATCAAAAATATTTAGCTCTGTAATGGTTTTAAACAGCCATGTATATTTAATACTAAATGTATGACAAATGCCATTGTTTAGTCACACACAAAGGGCTATTTTCTCTGTTTAAAAACATAAACCTTATACTAGTAAATTTGCTTCTAATTGTTTTTATTACTTATAAACTGTAGGTTTAGTAGAAACAACCTGATGTATTTTGCTGTTAATTTTATTTCAAACCTGTGGTTTTATTTGCACCAATGAAAATAGTCTGATCACATTCTTAAGCTTATGGCGCCAGAGCAGATGATAAATTAGGATTCCAGACTTACCTTTGGTGGTTTGGCTCCTTTCAATTTCAACTCCATTGTATTTTTTGCAGGTATTACCACTGAAATGACATTCACATGTTGTTAAGAAACCACCTATCTTATCCTGAATGCAATATTACATAAAGCATACAAACATTCTATCCAAAAATACAAAGGCCTTGACTTTGAGCTTATCCAAATTTAAACACCAAAATAAAGATAATATTTTCACAAAGACTGTCAGGATTTGCAAACATTCCAAAATGTAATAACACTGTTTACAACCTATTTATACATGTAGATGACAATATCAGAATTTAAATACAAATTATGGTCGCTGAAAATCAAGGTGAAATATTTAAGGAATTGTTCTATAATGTAGTTCCATGAATACAAAATCATGAAATCATCATAAATGCAAATGTGTATTAAATGTCTCAAGAACTATAGCTTTTAAAACCCAAAGCCATTTTTATTCAATGAATATAATTTATAAAAATTAACATATAATATTTTTATTTTTAGGAATGTTTAGTTTTTTATGTGATTATTTATTGAAGGTTAATTCATGCTTACTTGTTTTAATGTCACATAATTACAAACCTCAGTAATGTTAATATTCAATAACAAAACAAACACAACTTAAAAACATTTTGTTAGTGAATTACTAATTCAGAACTATTTACGTAACACAGATACAAGAGTTTAAGTTGCATTTCTTAATAATCATCATCAACAACATGGCTATCATGGCAGGAGGTGAAATCCTCAGCAATATCTAACATGCTTGTGACACTGCTACAACACACATGTACCTGACACACAACACTTAATAATATATATATATATATTTTTTCCCTTTTTTTGTTTAACAACACACTCAACACATTATAACTATGGTTATATCGGCGTCGGAACATATGGTTATGTCGAGAAAAAACCCCAGTGGTTAACTGATGGGGATCGATCCTAGACCAACCACGCATCAGGCGGGCACTGTACCACTGGGCTATGCTGCCTGCTAACACTTAATAAAGGCTTTAATGAGTAACTTCGCAAGCACCTGCGCCCATGACAGGCGTGTGCTACAACAGCTTGTTCTGAATGTGCACGATAAGCCTTATGACATGACATGACAACTTAAAGACACGGGGAGTGAAACATATTAAAACTAAGTGTAAATGGTATATACAGTGGTGAAGAGAAATGCATACAATGTTATATAAAATAGAATTTTAGAAGGATATCTAGAGAAAACACACAAACTATGGAATATTAATTTACTAAATTACATAGTGTTTTTCCTAGAAATTTGGCAAGGCATGATAGACAAAACATTTCTGGGGCATTTTCACCATTTTCAGGGCACTTTCTTTTGCATTAAAGACAAAAGAAAAATTTGAAATAAACATAAATGTAATTAATGTTTTTGCTTTAATAAATGAATGGCAAAATATATTACAGATATTTTTATTAATTAATAATAAAAATGTTTTAGTGTTTAATCAGGCAATTTTAGAATTAATTAATAAAAGAGGCTTATTTAATCTCAGGGCAGCATGGTGTTAGACTATTGAGGCATGATGCGGCACCATGCTAAAACAAGCTAGGAAAAACGCTATACTAAATTACATAATATTACAGAAAGAAACATTTATATGCAAAAAAAAGAGAAAAAAAGAAGCACCATGAAAAAAAATCATAGCACTCCACAAACACATTCTCAACAAGTCCCAGTTCACTTGGAAACAATGAACTTAACTGATAATTTAGTAATACAAGTCATATATTTTTTAATATTTGGGAAAGTGTACATAAAGCAGGCATTGAATCTGAGGATTTTTTCAGGATTCTTCCAGAACAAGCAATGAGCTTTCCCATTGATATTTTGGGATAATTCCATGTCATAATCTGGTGCCTGACTTTTTTAAGTCTGATAAACAGATCACGAGCATAGGAAGGTGCCAAAAAGTAAATGGGGGAGGGGAAGAGGTACACTTTTATATATATACACTTTTACACAGTTATAAAGTAAATATAAAGCAAAATATATGAAAAGTGAAAGGGCATATGCCCCCCATCCCCATTTCCTATGCCAATGCAGATGAACGGACAGACAGATAGACAGACAGACGGACATGCAGACGTAGACAAAACCAATAGTCCCTCTAGTCAGACCAGATGGGGACTAACAAATGTTTAACAGGGCTGAAACTTAAGAATCTGTCTCCCACAACAAGTTAAAAAATAATTGCCATGGGTGAAATAGCACACTGACGGCAACTGTGAGCCTGCCTATGGCAATATTTTTTGGCCACTGTTGAGAAGCTTTACCAACTGCACTAAACTGTTGTTAGTCATGCTTTCTACTTGTGGCAATTCATATCTTAATGACAGCAATTACCATCAGTGCTGTTGTTAAGTTAAAGCCCTGGGTAAATGACATAAAAAGCTGACAAATCAAATTCCTGCTAGAAAACACTTAAAAAAACCCCCAAAACATCAATTGAAAAACAAAACACAAAAACAAAACATTCTAAGAGCTCTATCTTACATTCAGTGTTCTAAATGCGACACGAGGTGAGACTTGTTTTCAAACAACAAACATGCGGGCGGCCATGCCACACAACATCCACTCTTACGACGGGTCATCTGTCCAATCGTGTCTTCCTCTTTCTCTCTCTGCGGATCTATTCTCATGTCTTGATCTTTCAAATCACTCTTCGCTTCTTCTGACACCGATGTAGCATACGGATTCATAAAGGTCGTCCCATCTCCATGGTGACTAACTTCTTCTTTGAAGGATGACGACAACTTTGATGTTCCTTCAACTGGATTGAACATGGCTTCGTTCAAGGCAGTTCCAAACCCTGGAGAAGTGTGATCATCATCTCGAAGAAGATGAGGTCTTGGAACTTCGAACGGTCGTCTCACATTGTGGGGATGCAAGAGAGACTCAAGATCATCAAGATTACTTGTTCTGTAATGTATTCTTCCCGACGCATAGCGATCATCCCTTCGAATTCTAACCTGCTGTCGTTGATGAAGATGATTATGGTGGTAACGACGATGTGTAGAAATCTTTTGGTCAATGTTTAAAAATTTTAACGCCTGTAGTTTATCTTTGAGAGCTTCCTTAACAAAAATCTCTTGTAGATTTCCATGCAGACTGGAAGAAATCTTTGGATTAATGTTTGAAAATTTTAACGCCTGAGGTTTATCTGTAAGAGCTTCCTTAACAAAACTCCCTTGCGGATATTCACGTACACCATTTGCATTGAAGGAAGGTGGAATTGATTTACCTGGAGTAGAAGGCACCTGGGGATGATGGTGTGGGTGATGATGGTGACCTCTGGCGACCTCGTCCAGTAAGGGATTTGGCGGAAGTGGTACATCCGAGTCAGCTGGCATGATGCCAACCACATTCTTGTAATTGTTTCCGCCACACTGACCATACGGATCTTTGACGTCCGAGTCCGTGTAGAACATGATGTAGAAATTACACATCTCGTCATTCCCAGTGGCGCTGAAATGAAAACAAATTTTAATTACAAAAAGGTATTCATTTTTAAGTCATAATTAAAAATATGAATGCATAAATGACATTAGGTTTTTCAGTGTTTATGGTGTTAAAATCGATGGTGAGTAATTGCTCCCAGTGTAACAATTCACAGTAGTTTTGAGTACCGGTAAATATATTAATGATATTGGCCTGTGACATAGCGAGCACGTTTTTGCCCATGTGGATATAGTTTTGCATGAGCACACGTGCGCGGGAACAATTGCTCCCATCAAACCATAAGTAAGGATTGGGTTATTTTCTCCTGCCTCAATATTTTATACATTACATAATTATTTGTATTACACACAACTTAAAAGTGTCTAATTCTAGTTATTACACAGTGTAAAATATGTCCGGTTTTAACTGATTTTATTCTTGCATATCTCTATGACTCTGAGAGCTATGCCAGCTGGAGCATCGTCTCCTGGTAGGGTCACTAATATGGACCGGACAGACAGAGAAAGACACCTGTCTAGGAGAAGCAAACTCCAAAATCAAAACTAGGCTGGAGAGGCTCAGAATCCTAGTAAGGAAACTCTCCTAGGTGAAGGAAAACTTCAAACTCAAACCAAGTCCGAGTACAGAAGCTATGCATATACCATTAGCATGGAAACTCCAAAGAAAATGTCTGTACATGCACCAAGCTCTGTGATCATCATTTACCACTTTTTGCATAAGTTACCGATTTTCCTAGTGTCTGCAGTAGCTCATATTATACTGAACAACAAAAGAAACACAAATATAATTTTTAGCTGCATTAAATTTAGTTTGTTAAAGAAGGATCAACACATATTGTGATTGAGGACAATGACAGGTTGATGTAGCATTCTGCATTTCACTGAATTGTAATAAAATAAACCTGTTCTAATTACAAACTATTCAAAATTCTGTTTGGATTTCTTTTGGTGTTTAGTATACATTTTATGCAAAACAAAAATGGAAATGGCAAAGTTTTATTTAACAACACACTCAACACATTTTATTTATGGCTATATGGCATCAGACATGGTTAAGGACCACACAGATATTGAGCGAGGAAACCCACTCTCCCTACTTCATGGGCTACTCTCTTCGATTAGCAGCAAAGGATCTATTTCATGCACCATCCCACAGACAGGATAGTACATACCACGTCCTTTGTTACACCAGTAGTTGAGCACTGGCTGTAATGAGAACAGCCCAAAAAGTCCACTGACAGGATCAATCCTAGACTGAATGCACACCAAACGAACGCTACATCCTTCCTTCGAAACAGAAAAGGCATATACCTTGGAAACTAAACTTTCTGACTTTAATATCCATTAGTAACATGTTTTGTTTTGTTTTGTTTAACGACGCACTCAACACATTCTAACTACAGTTATATCGGCGTCGGACATATGGTTATGTCGAGAAAAAACCCCAGTGGTTAGCTGACGGGGATCGATCCTAGACCGACCGCGCATCAGGCGGGTACTGTACCACTGGGCTATGTTGCCCGCTCCATTAGTAACAAGTCATATTTAATGTCTCTTCCACAATATGTAATTATACATTCTTCTTTTGTTGTTAATTCATTAAAAAAATCTTACCCTGAATATGTAAATCTATTCCTCCCAGTTGAATTGAAAGTACATCTCGCCACCTAAAACAAATGATAAACATCAAATAACTATTCCATTCACTAACATTATTCCTTTGCCAGAGGTGACCACCAACTGCTTTCTATTGGTGGTCAGGTTAAAGGGACAGACCCTAGTTTCAACCCATAAAAATGGACACTAAATTTGGTTAATTTACAAACATGTAACAAATTTGGATACAACAGAGTGAAACAAGATTCTTGAAATACTCTTAAAAAATAGACTAAAAGAAAAGGAAAA
This sequence comes from Dracogyra subfuscus, assembly GCA_016106625.1. Taxonomy (NCBI): domain Eukaryota; kingdom Metazoa; phylum Mollusca; class Gastropoda; order Neomphalida; family Peltospiridae; genus Dracogyra; species Dracogyra subfuscus. Next base: position 8,341 of record JAECMU010035495.1, read on the forward strand.
GAAATGTTTTGCTTAATAACACCTCAGTACTTTTTAAAATATGGCCATTTGGTTTCTGACATAGTTATGCCAACTCTTGTCTAGACAGCAAGAAAGAAAGCCCTCGATACTGTCACAAATGTATACAGGGCAACTGCGTGATGCACATGCAAACTATGGAATGTGTTTCAGTGTTTTGAGAAATAGACCTGAACGTTCTTTACTAGAAAGTCTGTGGTCAAAACGTATGTTCGGTCTAATAGTTGATATTTCAGGTTCTCCTACTTTTTTTGAAGAGTATATATAAAAAATAAAATAAAACAGTATAAAGTGCTGTTCAATCAAAAATTATATACTATTACATTAACCTTCGATTTATTTCATCCAAAACATAACATGCAGTAAAAAGTGATATTTAAATGTATAAGATATATTAACACATGGTATAGCACCTGTACCAAGTTACCACTAAAATATCCAAATACATTTACCACAAATATGAAAATATGGTCTTTAAAATTTAACAAGAACTTAACAAATGATACAGCACCTAGAGTTACAAATTAACTGCTGAAATGTCCAGATACATTATCACAAATATGAACACATACCAGTTTGTCACCTGGCTGTACACTGATCTTATCATGAACTGGATAAAATGCCTGCAACAAGAAACAGTGGCCAATAATTTTCAGGTTTAAAATTAAAAAAATATTAAACACAAAAATTCTAAAAAAGATACAGTATCCACAAGGATTTCCTTTAATGTGTAATACTGCATGAAAAGTAGGTCATAGTAACCTACTTATGGTATGTGATACTGCTACCCCATGCACGATTTGATCTTGTATGAATTAATAAGAAAGATATGCTTTGGAAATGAAAATGAACAAAACACACACACACACACACACACATACACACACACACACACTCAAAGGACTGAAGTTTGATAAAAGTTTTAATTTAAAAACCAATGATGGGACTGAAAGGTAAACCAATTAACAATGATATTGGTGATGACTGTAGCATGTCAACATTACCTGTGGCCACTGTGGATTACCCTTGCCTATCTCGTGCCAGCTGTTGTTATACTGGTACCCCGTAATCACTCTCCCTACAAAGAAATCAGGTTTTAAAACTTAATGATGCAAGAATTGTAACCCATTGAAATAGGACTTGAGTTTGGAAGGAAAGAAGGAAGATAGGAAGGAAGGAAAAAATGGTTTATTTAAAGATGCACTCAACTCATTTTAATTACGGTTATATGGCGTCGGACATACGGTTAAGGACCACACAGTAATTGAGAGAGGAAACCTGCTGTCACCACTCAATGGCTATACGTTGTGATTATCAGCAAGGGATCTCTTATATGCAACCTCCCACAAACAGGATAGTACATACCATGGCCTTTATTGTACCAGTTGTGGAGCATTGGCTGGATGAGTTTTCAAGGAAGGAAGGAAGGAAGGAAAGAATGTTTTATTTAAAGACACACTCAACTCTTTAATTACGGTTATCAGACGTATGGTTAAGGACCACACAGATGATGAGGGAATAAACCTACTGCCACCAATGCATGGACTACTGTTTCTAATTAGCAGCAAGGGGTCTTTTATATGTATCATACTAAAGACAGGGGAGTACATACCACAGTCTTTGCTACACCAGTTATGGAGCACTGGCTGTAACAGGTTTTTAATGAATGTAGTATGTAACAATGATAGATCAGACGAATCCTGTATGCAAACTTCGAAACACTGAAGTCAATTCAATAATCATAATAATTAAACTAATCAAAATCAACAAGTGTGGTAAATATCAACTTTACCCGCTTCTCAATCCCTAACTTACATAAAAAGTTAATAAAAAAACTGATAATTTACCACAAAGTGACAATAATAGGAAAGCACAAGAAACATGAATAATTATTAATAAATTATTTAATAAAGTTAAGTTTCCTTCTAGTAAAGAATAAATTAAATTTTAAGGACATCCCAGCACAAAAAATCAAACAAAAGAGGATTTACCATCAAAGAAATATGGTTAATTAAACGACGATATAAAACTGACCTAGCCCATGAGCATGAGTTCTGTAAGCAAATGGGTGCATCGTCTTCTCAAGGTCGTACACACAGCTGATATCGGAATGGACCTCTGTTTAACAAAGAAAAAGAATACTTGTTCACACATTTAAAACACCTATTACACTATTAAGTGTCCAACACATGGATATACAAGTAAAAATGTTCAATGCAGTTTCATTATGAGCAATTAAAAACATTGTCCTTGTACTTGAATAACAATTGTTTGAACAAGAGAAAATAATTGTCCAAAACTTCCAAATGAATGCACCACACACAAAATTCCGCCAAGAAATATTTAGAGAATAACTAACGAGCTACGAGGAATTATGAATTATCTGTCCCGAGTGAATGGATGTTGTAAACCTGAGCCTTAGGCGAGCGTTTTACAACATTCATTCACGAAGGACAGGTAATTCGTAAGTCCTTGTAATGAGTTGGTTATTCTCTTTATTATCCATTGTCCATTTTAAATGATTTTTAATGTAAATATTCCTCTGCAATCTACAACAAACCCATCAGCCATTACGTCATATAATCGTACGCACATTACATCATGTGACGTTACAGTATAATGTAAGTGACATCATAGCATAACGGCATTCTTTTTACAGCCAAATGTTTACAGTACAAAATAATACAACTGTATTTGCATTTGAAAATAATTATTTTTATATATTACTAAAGCCGCTGCTTATAAAAATATACAATTTCATGTTTATGAAACAAATGAGTCCATTTATTTTTGTAAATCTTTGTAGATCGTATAACTTATGTATAATCTGACTCATGAATGGAAACATTATATGAATGAAAGTGAAGTTCCAACCATGGCAAGCAACCAACCAAACGTCGTGATTTTTAAGCCAGCCAATCAGTGGCTGTAATCTGTGTGCAGAGATCAAACAAATATTACCTGATATATTTCAGCCCATATGGGTAATAATCATTCTATCTCAACCACAACTGTAAGACAAAATTAACTTTGTGTCTATGATACATATGAAAAGCAGTCTTACTTGCAGTGTTTGGAGGTATTGTTATTCTATAGGACATCAGTAAGAAGATTCCAGCAACAAATGTCTGTCTGCAAAAATAAATACGGCATTATAAGACAACAAGTACTTTACAGCTGAATATCTACCATTGACGTGCTAACAGAGACATAGCTTATAAAACTTTTAAAAACACTCAAATCTTTAATGTCTGGAGACCTTTACCGTACATCATGGCAATACAAACTACATAACATGTCACATCATTAAAGATTTTACAACAAGCTGAAAGTGGGTTATGAAAGACAAAAAAGAAATCCTGAAATTTTAATAGTGATCGTCGACAAGTGAGATTGGCTTTGGGTTAGGGTTGAACTATGGTCTAAAGTGGCAGTCCCCATTTTAAAAATGTTTTGGACAGAGAAATTTGAATTTTCTTGACAAATCAATGGAAATCCCAGAAACTCTATTACAATACAGACAACTAAAAATATGGAATGGCAGATAAATCCGGAAAAATTTCATGTCTGAATAAATGGATTGAGTTGAACCTAGCCTTTTGATGAAAATGATGTATAATGAGTTTACAAAGATCGAGATAACGAGGTCAAACAGTATAGATCTTTTTATTTTATAATGTCCATATATTGTGGGGGTAGTTTCTCTATTTGTATTTTGAACACTGATTTTATGATTTTGTTTCAGGCCAAGACTAGTATTGATATGGTTATTAGTTATTAGTATTTTGTGTATGCATTTCACATTTATATATTTATTTATAAATATTGGATCTGTTATGTAAACTGTATGATTATGAATTTAAAAAGGTTAAATAATAATAAAACAAAATATGTGACCCTAGTGTAAAATAAATTAAGCATACAAATAAAAAATTTCAGTTTAATCAGATTATTATTATAAATACAAAGATCAATTGAAAGAAAACTTACTTTTGCTTTGTCAAGTATAGTTTTATTCCAGAAAAATCGTTTTCTGCACTTTCTGCAATAAAAATTTTACAAGTAAGAAATACATACATACATACATACATACATACATACATACATACATACATATATATATAAAATATAAATCTCTTACACAAACAAAGACAAGAAACATCAATAAATAAATATGGTATTAGTATGCTGAATTAAAAAAATTCTCTGATTAGAGATATCTAATAACAAGTTCTAATTAATGAACTCCCACAGATACATGGGGTTTTTTCTATCGTCAAACAGTAAATAAAATATCTCAAGTTTACAACAAATAAAAGCCAGCTTGCCAAACAATGTGGGGTTTTTGTTCATGACTTAAAAATTCATAGTTTACAAATTTTGCAGCATCCTGAATTATCCAAGGGACAAAACTAAGGGCGAGTGTGTGATTAATTGACCCCCCCTCCCCCCCAAACATAGATTACGGGAAGCTGTTTACGATATTACAACATTCAGCATTGATATTTAATCCTTTCGTAGGACTTGAAAAAAACAATTCATGGACTATGAGGAGCCAAACATTTGTCCTTGAATTTGTCCTTGAGGACTGATGGCTCCACTTAAAGTTTTGTTTAATGACACCACTACACCACTTTGATTTATTAATCCTTGGCTATTGGATGTCAAACAGTCTTAGAGAGAAAACACGCTACATTTTTCCATTAACAGATAAGTATCTTTTATATACTCCATCCCACACAGGACAGCACATACCACAGCCTTTGATATATCAGTCATAATGCACTGACTTAGCTCCCCTTAAAGGCAAGGTCATGTAGTAGCAAAATATGATAATGTATGTTAACAATTACCTTCAAAGGCATGAGCATAATGAACCTGCAGAACTACAGTCTTGACTCCAAAGCGACCACCCACTCGGAATCCAACATCTGAAAGACAAAAAGAATATCTCAGCAAATTTGTGCATTTAGTCACCAAAACAACGGGTTGTCAATCCAAAGATTGGAGCTAAAATTCTGTTAAGAGAATGGCTTTGACTTTATCAACTATCATCCTCTGTCTATCCTTGTTATCATCAGAAGGTAGCACCACACCACCATCTGACAAGATTAAAAACATTTGTTGCTAAATGTATTGTTCTGTTTCCTGAATCCAAGAAGAATTCTGCAAAAACTTATCCTTATGAAACATTCTAAGAGTACTGCTGAACAAATACATGTTCCCTACTGGGCCCAAATTTTGTTTTATATCTCCTAATTTCAAGGGCCAAAAATGTATGAACAATGGGTAAATCACCATGAAAATCAAACTTGATCTGTAACAGTACAAAATAAAGCTATACACAAACTGTCAGTTTAATATATTGAAGTACTGTAAGAAAAACAACTCTGGAAAACTATATGACGAACAGACAGACAGATGGACTGACAGAGATGAAACCTATAGTCCTCTCTGGATGGCCCAGTAGGGGACTGAAATCCAAAACAACAAAACACACAAACATTGCTTACCTTTGGGCAGTGTTGTTGGAGGTGCATTTTTGGCCCAAGCAAAAAGAATCTTTTCTTGACCATCCTTACACACAGGGGGACAATCCCTGGAAGATAAAACAAAATTCTCTATGATCTTATACACACAACTGCTTATTACACAGTTATACAATGTTTACTGTTATATCTCACTTAGCACCTTGTTGGTCCCTTGTTTCCAGTGGATGCAGGACTAAACTGTATGTTCAACTATTTGCAGTTATAATCAGTCAAGATTTGTTTGGCTCTTAGCCAAATTCATTTCAGAAATGAGAGAAAATACCAAGTACTGCTTTCATATAGCGACTTATTTATCATCAGCTACTTAACACTATACATTTATTAATGGAAATATTAAATTATTTTGCTTAAATTTTATTACCAGAAGTAATTATAGTACTTTATAATGAATTATTACAATTTGGACCAAATGTATAATTTGGAACTTCTTTTAACAAAAACCACTGACTACTGGATGTCAAACATTTCTGAATAAATTCAGATCATAATGGAAGATTACGAAATGTACCAGTAAATTCTGGATATTATTACCCATATGGTTACAAACATTTTGATACATATCAAAGTGATACGTCCCACTAGAACAACCCTGTCACAGACGGAGGGATCCGGCCAAGGCCGGTCCCTGCGACTGCGACAGGCGTACGCTACAACAGCTTGTTCTGAATGTGTACGTAAAAATCTTAGGACTTAGGACTAGAACAACAAGTGGGATGTAATTCTTTGACGTCATCAACTGATGCACTACAACCTTACAGAAACATTAAAGAAATGAGTGATATAAATTAAGATCGATTATGGGTAATAAATAGGATATTAAACTCACTACCATTTCATATCACGTTTATGTTCCTTGTGAAATAATTTTTACTGACACTCACTAAAGTCATGATACGAAATGGAAGCTTGTTTAATATCCTGTAATTAGTAAATCATTTTCATTTGATGAGGTTTAGATAATGTTGTAACAGGCGAGCTTCAGCCACCAAATTTCCTTTTATTTAGCAGACTGAACAAGCTTCACTGTGGGACATGTTACAGTATTTAACTTGATTACTCAATATATTCAATAACTCTACAATTGTGAATGCTAAATTAATTTTGCACATTTTCATTTATGGTCATGCTTAACATTGGAGGGGGGGAGGGAGGAAGGGCAGCAGCAACCCACACCATGAATGTATGTATCATTTTATAAAACTCACAGAAGTGATCCAATTAAGCTCATAGCTAAAAGCTGATGAGGAATAACAAGTGTGTGGCACAGATAGCCACAAGGGACAAGCACATGTCATGGTTGGAGAGACAAGGACTGGAATGTGGAGGTGGACAGCGAAAGAAGTTGATTTTTTAATTAAAAAATTTGTGTGTTTTGTTTAACGACGCACTCAACAAATTTTAACTACGGTTATATCGGTGTTGGACATATGGTTATGTCGAGAAAAAACCCCAGTGATTAGCTGACGGGGATCGATCCTAGACCGACCGCGCATCAAGCGGGTGCTGTACCACTGGGCTATGCTGCCCGCTGTGCGAAACAAGTTG
>JAECMU010035555.1:0-11239 GCA_016106625.1 Dracogyra subfuscus
ACAGTCAGAGTACTCGGGCTAATTAGTTATATGGAAAATATCGAACGAGTCTTATGTTAATCTACCCGAACCGAGACAAATACCGATTAATTAATAGATTGGTATTTTACACGACTTGCGAATTCTATTTATCCTATAACACTTCTAAAATAAAATTTTAATTATTTTTTTGAGTAAATCACAGTATTAAAGTCGCCGCCATCAATAATATGATTAGCACAGATTAGTTTGACGTCACGCATGTTAAACAAATCTTTGAAAACGTTACGCTCAGGTACACAGGCAAATGACCCATCCACAACAACGCATTACCTGTACATTTGCGGGCAGCTTAGCCCAGTGGTACAGTGCCCGCCTGATGCGCGGTCGGTCTAGGATCGATCCCCGTCAGCTAACCACTGGGTTTTTTTCTCGACATAACCATATGTCCGACGCAGATATAACCGTCATTATAATGTGTTGAGTGCGTCGTTAAACAAAAAACAAAACAAAAACAAAACAAATACCTGTACATTTGCATACCATTATTAACCGGGTTAATAAAGTAAATTATCACATGGATATCATGGGTAAGTTATAGGATAAATAAATAAATAATAAAGCCTTTCCAATTTCTTCCACGATTGATTTCAATCTGTTTTGACCCTTTAGACTTAGTTTGGGGCCGTTCAAATATTACGTAACGCTAGTTTTGCCAAAATTAGACATCCACCCACCCCCTTGTAAAACCCCGTAACGCTAGACCATACACCCCAAAAAAAAAAACCACAAAAAAAAAAAAAAAAGAAAAAAAAAAAAAGAATTAATTTTTTTCGGAGACACCCCACCCCCAAGACAGACAAAGCAACGTGGCATTAAAGTGACGTATTGCTGTACGATGGGGAAAAAATGCGGGTTTTCACTTGCGCCATTTTAAATGATCACTATCATGGTTGACAATGAACAATATTGGATTTACATTTACCTCTGAAAACCTACATTATATATTGTTGTCATGGCATGGTTTAAGAGAAAACTAAATTGTGTTACGTATACCGCCGCTCAATACACCCCCACCCCTAGTTCATCAAGATAAACTTCGCGTGCAGGCACTACGGCGAACTTTATCTTATGAACTACCCCACCCCATGTAACGCCACATAACGCTTGGACTTACATCCCCACCCCGACCCTAAGCGTTATGTAATATTTGAATGGCCCCTTTCCTACGACTTCTGAGCTCATTCCTGTTCCACACCATCGCCTAACCGTCTCAATTACCTCCACGGGTGCAGTCTCCGTGTAGGCTAATTCCCTGCACACACCTGACCTTCTCGTCTTCTGCCGCTAATAAAACTGGTCTGACCCACGGCACTATTGACCGCCGGTAGTAGGGGTGTATAGTAGGTGGTTACAAGTGCATTTTAACAACACCAGCAGTAACTACTGAACACTCCCTGAAGTGGCCAGACAAGGACTGGGATGTGGTGGTGGACTGCGATCAAAGTTGAAAGATAGCAGGATTTGCCAGATCGGGAGGTCAGTCAGTCAGTACTAGTTTAACATGCTTATGTGCCACTAGAGTTTCAAGCATGTCTATCCCGGGGCCTAGCTCTGGCTAACTGGCCTAGTGCTTATAAAACCTTTAGAGTCTAGACTCGAGACTCTAATAAGAGTGAGACGATAACGTCATGGCAACGCCATACAAACTGTATGTGTGTGACGTCATTAGAGATTGAGTCTGGACTCTAGTTTTATTATAAGCACGGGCCCAGAAGTCTGTCCCGGGACAGAAACTTTACAGGGACAATTTTAAAATTAAAATCAAACCAAAAAATAATAGGGGGATAACTCTAAGTTTTAGAATATTATTATTTGAATGGTGCATTCCAAATGTAAAAAAAAAAAATCATTATAATAAAAAATAAATTAAAGAATTTTTGACACCAAATTTTGATGGGCTGCCAAAAAACTGAAAGAAAAACGGAGATCTAATTAAGCCCGAGTAACATGGTGAAGGACGAGGATTGGTGTCGGCAAGGTCACAGGAAGTTGAAACTAGGTTATTAAGAAAAAAATATTAAATAGAGTTGGACGAAAGAGTTTGCTTCGCAAGCTCTTGCGCCCACGACATGCGTGCGCTACAACAGCTTGTTCTGAATGTGCACGTTAAACCCTATGACATGACATGACAATAGAGAGTAGCCTATGCCACAACGCTTATAAAGTTAAAACATAAAGGGAGGGGCACCGGGTCCATCTGTAGCTTCAGTGTGGCCGAGAGGGGGAGGAGGAAACGGGACGAAAAGAGGGGTGAGGGGGCAGTCCCCCCAGACAAACCTAAAACACCCTAAAAACCAAACGCCTACGTCTAAGCGCCTAACCACCTATTTCTGGTGAAGACCACCAAACCCCCACCCCCACCCCACCACCCCGTCCCCCATTCGGCCAACCGTCGCGCCATCCGGACCCAGCACCCCTATCTCAACTAGCTAGTAACAGAGATCTGAAAGGCATTCCACACAAAAGAACTTTAGTAGTAGATAATTCTGCGTCTGGCGGCCGAGGGTCCTCTTCATAGTCCACGAGAACAAGAACGTTACGCCATTCACCAGACGCTGCGACCCTTTAATTTAGAAACCCGGAAAAGTATGACATAATATGACAGATTATGTCACACTGACCAATATAGGAGCAGTATCCCGCCCTATCAAATGCACTAACAAATTTTTATTAAATCAAAGATTAAAAACAGGATAAAATAAACAACACATTAAAAAACTAGCACGCCAATTAAACCTAACAATAATTAACTATTTTAAAAAATCCAACACCAATAAAAAATATAATTTTGTAAATTGAATATAAAATATATAAATATAGGTAAGTCGGTAAAGGGTGAGGCTCATTATTGGCAGATAATGAACCCCCTCCCATACAAACCTGAAGCTGGACATTACCATTCAAACATCACACAGACAAACATTTAAAAAAACCGTAATATAAATATATTTTATAAAATTATAATACTAATGTTAAAATACTTCCAGCAGTAAAAGTTAAAACGATAGAAAGCGACCCAGTGCGAATAACGACAGCATTGTGAGAACCAAGAAGCAAGACAATAAAATACCAAGGTAAAACTAATTATATAAAAAAGACAAGATAAGCCAATAGATACCTAAATAAAACAAAGCAAAAAGAGGCAAGAGAAGTGGTGCCAGATCGGGAGGCAATAAAACGGAATTCAAAGGAGAGAAAGAAAAGGGGGCAGTGGGATGTTATAAATATAGATACATACAGCATCCTTTTTATGGATGTATGGATAGCTCAGAGCGCATCATAGTTAGTCTTGCAAGTTGCAGGCGATTCGAGTCCCAACAACGGCATGGGACAATTTGTGAGGTCAGAAAGGATTTAATTATCCCCTGCGCCAGTGCGTTAATATCTACTATGTATGTAACAGTCAACCTCGTCATACATACAATGTATAGATATTCATACATGGTCGACTAACGATCGTTCTATATTTGTGGAACGTAGCTGGTCTGATTGGTAGCGTTCCGGCCCAACAATTGCGGGCGACTGAGTGCCACAGGTTCGGGTCTCGGTAACGGCATGAGGAAATTTGTGAAGGCAAAACAGGATTTTAATACCCCCTCTGCCAGTGCGTCATTGAATATACCCGACATGCATACATTAGAGATATTCAAAATATAAAAATGCATACATACATATACGCACGCACGCACGCATACACGCACATATGGGTTGGGTGGGGGTGGCTCCCATTCTAGTATACGAGTCGTGTAATGTGGAGGGTAAGCGGATGTACGTCGTGCTAGCTCAGATCGAAAAAAAAAAAACCCACCCTAAAACACCAAGCAAACAAACGATCGAAACTGATTGCTCTGTGATGTTTAAGTTAACCTCAAACTGATTGCTTTGTGACGCGTTTAAATTAACTACAAACTTAAATTTATTTTTAACCTGGTTTTACCGTTTATAAGGAGTTATAGTTTACACGGGATAGATTTATATCGTTTTTTATGAACACAAGATATTGATATTGACCGAGGCCATCGGACAAGGTCAATATCAATGTGTTAGAATGTATATAGTATGGAAGTAAAACTCTATCAACGTGTCCATATCCACTGAAGGTTCAGGTACAAGTCCATAACAAGTGATGTGGTCAATAATCGATTTATTACATGATGATATATCGGTTTACTTTACTTTTTTGTTTAACGTGCACATTCAGAGCAAGCTGTTATAGCACACGCCTGTCTTGGGCACACACCTCAGCTATCTGAGCTGTCTGTCCAGGACAGAATAGAAATTAGTTGTTAGTTGTTATTGTTAGTGAAAGAGAAAAGAGGGTGTAGCGGCCATACACCTACCCAATGAGTCCTTAAAAACTCGCTCTGGGTGGGAGCCGGTACCGGGCTGCGAACCCAGTACCTACCAGCCTGTTGTCCGGCGACTTAACCGCTAGGCCACCGAGGCCGGTAGATATATCGGTATTGGTATTGGCTTAAGTAGTGATCTTGCCCTCAGTCGGTCCACCACGCGATCATTAGTGATATTTCCAAACAAAGAAGGTAAAAACATTCTAGCCAATAAAGGAGCAAGTAAAGCAAGGGTATCTCAACTGGAAGCGACTGAGAATAATAATGGGGCAAATAGATATATTCTCACTATGTAGGCCTAATAATTAGTTTTTTTTATATAGGCAATGTTTTTAATTGACAAGATTATAATTATGTGTATTTTTTATTTTTTAAATTTGGTCACATCACTGTATCAACTGTATTTAAATTTGTGAAATATATGTCCTAAACATGTTGGTTTTGGGGTTTTTCTTTATCATGAATGTAGAGTATAAATTTAGTGTAGAAGACAAAACTAAACCAAATAACTTACAAACAAAACACCAAGGGCTAGGTGCTATATATACTGTGTATTATAACAATTCCACAGTATCTTATACTCGGCTAGATACTGGATACGATCGTGCTATTTCTAGTGTCATTCACTGGTTTATGCATTCTAATAAATGTCCGTACATTTTAAGTATTTCAACCCCAACATATTTTTTTCTCTCCATTTCTGAGCCCCGTTCCACGAAGTGATCGTAGCACTAAGATCTCCTTAAGGGCATTAGGTAGTTATGCATTTAAGGTGATCTTAGTGCTAGGATCGCTTCGTTGAACGGGGCCCAGATATATTGGTTTGTTTTATTCTGTAATAATAGTTCTTTAAGTTAAAGGAAAATGTTTGACTTGAGCCTAGACACCGTGTACCTGGTAACACATCTACATTAAATGTGAATACTAGACTCTTTTAATGTGTTTTCTCAAACTGGTGTTTTTAGGGTTTATATAATGAATGTTGAAATATTTCACAAATACATGTATATCACCGAGGTTCACACCAGGCGACTTGCCAGATTAAGCCTTGAAACGCCAAAAGTTACCTCCCCTATTGAATCTGATACATGTCGTTGTTATGTATAAATCTCACTAATTTCTTTAATGTAACGCCATTGAATAATTTTATTGTATCACCGTTTACCTTGAAAATAAAACCTGTCATATTTTCAAGTGTGTATATATTGTACGACAAACAGAAGAAACTTCCCAATTGTATCATCCGTTTAATATATTCTGGTCGTTTATCATACGAATGTAAATATTAGTAAAGTATAAACTGAAAGTCATTCCAGAATAACTACCAGCACTTTCGTCAACTTCGCTAATAGACTGTCTGACAAAAAGATAACATTGGTTCTATAAACGTTCCCGGAAAGAGACACTATAGCTAGTATGAGGTTAATACGGTAAGACACCGTACTCGTGGTAAGTACATAATATGTCAAGAATGGGTGAGCATTTATCTGTCCCCTTCTGATTTCTGTCTATACAATTATTGATGAAATCAGATCAAATAGACACAGTAAATTATACGCATTAAGTCTTCTTCCTCCACTTGTTTGGCAGTCACCAGTAACTGGTTTAGATCGGTTTCGTGCAGAGCCGATTCCGCCAGAGTGACGTCATGCGTAGGTACATGTGATTTTTGATGGAAATGTTGGTATTGAGAGCGAAGTACGATTCAGAAGTGTTGTTGAACTCTGGCCAGCCATTTGGAATCTTGTCCGAAAGACTGGCACTGGGCTTTCTGTAACAAAGTAGAATATAAATTTGCTTCAATATTATGGTTATGTTTAGGTACGTTTAACATGCGCAACGCCAGACTCGTCTGCAGGTTATGCGGGGAAGGGGGATGTTTCTAGGAGATTTCAGTCATGCTTCCCTGGAAAATATGTGGTACAAAAGAGAGAGAGAGAGAGAGAGAGAGAGAGAGAGAGAGAGAGAGAGAGAGAGAGAGAGAGAGAGAGAGAGAGAGAGAGAGAGAGAGAAACTTTATGTTGAGCAGGGAAGTTGACCCCCAAGACAGTTCGTACACGCACCTGAACAATCAATAGTTTAGGAATATAATAATAATGTTGTTTGTATTATGGTTTGGTTATTGTTGTTGTTTTGGGTTGATTTTTGTTGTGTCGTTAGTAGAGTCCTAGGCATTGCTACGTCACTCTCTGTAGTTAGTAGAGTCCTAGTTAGTGCTACGTCACTCTGTCGTTAGTAGAGTCCTAGTCAGTGCTACGTCACTCTCTGTCGTTAGCAGAGTCCAAGTCACTGCTACGTCACTCTGTTTCGTTAGTAGAGTCCAAGTCAATGCTACGTCACTCTGTGTCGTTAGTAGAGTCCAAGTCACTGCTACGTCACTCTGTGTCGTTAGTAGAGTCCAAGTCACTGCTACGTCACTCTGTGTCGCTAGTAGTCCAAGTCACTGCTACGCCACTATCTGTAGATTACAAAATTGAAGATGAATATCGTATGTTGTTTTAATGTCTTAAATATGACAGTATTAGAAAGAAAAAAAATCAAATCCTTTTATTGGAAGAAACCTTCAACCTATAAAATTGTACTACTACTAATTATAACTAATATTAAAGTTTTAAATCAGCTTGGTAAATACCTCTCCGAGTGTAATAAATTAAGAAACACTGTACGATAAATAGCAAACAATTATGTATAATTTGTGTATTATAGTGTAGTATGTAATCACCGTTATATTGTTGTTACATCTCCTATATGCAGTCGTCTTCTTTATTTATTTATATTCTTGTATGTATACTGATGAGTTGTAAAGATCAAAGTTAATAAAGAATTGAAATAAAGAATTGAGTATTGAGAATGATTGTTCACAGCGAAAAATGACCTGGATACAGAATAACGTTGGATTATGTCAGACCTACTGACAGAGCGCCATAACGGCGATGACAGTAAGATCATGTTTTTTCTTGGACTGGTCATACTGCCAGCAACTGTTTGGCTAATTCATTGGGAACAAAATGTAAAGTAATTATTAACAATATCTTGTTCGGAGACACCATTTTGATAGTGTTAACGATTTTGTTAATCAGATTAGTAAAATAATATTTGATATCACCCTGTTTTGAACTTAATGATATTACATGGTAACAACAAACGGTACTCGTGTCAGTTTCACACATACCTTTGAAATAAATCCGAGTCAGAGTTTGATCATGATCGAACAGACAGACACACATACGTCTTTCCTGACCCTGGGACGTCTGGGTGTGTCCTAGCCAGATCTGACACAGACGTTACAAAGACATCATTGGGGAATCTTTGCTAATCAATTCTGTTTTGAAGTCCAGAGGGTAAATATATTCAAAAGTTAATATATTCAACAGTTCCTCACTTTGGATGCCATATCGATCCTTTATATAGTGTGTTTTAAGTTCCGACTGAAACGTCTTCGACATGCTAAAAGCTTGTTTGTCTGAAGTATCGAATTCCTTGTCATTCTCCACGGCGATATAGTAGAACGCTCCACCTTCCATACTGTTTCCTAATACCATGAGGTCTACGTCCAGGATACTGGTTGTCTATAAGTAATCTCGGTCAGTAAGTAGGTCATAAAGATCTCGTGGAAAGTATCAGTTGTTGGTGTATACAGGAAATCAAGAACTCCAACCGTAACATTATCACGGAGAGGCCACGAAGCCTTGTATAGCACCTCTGCGTCTGTGGTTTGTAAACACTTCTTAAAGGGGCATTTCTGAGTTTGCTGCAATATTACAAGATGTTATCGATTAATAAAATATTTCTACGATTAAAGTTACATATTAGATATATTAAATGTGTTTCTGATCGTTCTAATATTTGTACTAACTTATTTTTAATTTTATTTCCTAACAAATATGTTTCGTACGTACGAAATTACTTGAAGACGAAATCCAGTTTGGTCTTCTGAAAATATTAAGACGACCAGAAACACATTAAATATACAGACGTTGATATTCTAAACAAGAACATATATTTAATAAGTAAGTTTAATCGTATAAATATTTTATTAGTTGGAAATATCTTACAATGCAGCAAACTCGGGAGTGTTCCTTTAATATTATTCTGAAGAATCCTCTTGGAAACAATCATATGATTCGCAGGGAAGCAATCGACCAGTTTGGCAAGTTCGTAGGTTACAAGATTTGGATTCGTTTTAATACAGTATCGCCAACTCTGAGCTATTACTCTTTTAAAGAGTCCTTTGGGTTTTGCAGAAATGAGATGAATAATAACGCTACGTGCACCGGCAGACTCTCCAAATATAGTAACTTCCCTCCAAAATATAAAAATGTTATCCCTGATCCACTGCAGGGCCATCATTGGATCCCAAAGTCCATAGTTTCCCGGAATGACGTCATCTAAAGTACTAAGAAAGCTAAATAGGCCGAAGCGATATTGTATGACCACCATGATTACTTTGCTTTGAATTGCTAGACTGGAACTGTTGAACTGCTGCGCTTTTCCGGTAACAAACCCACCGCCGTGAATCCGGACCATGACGGTTTTGGGTTTATTAGAAGAGTGATTTGTCGGAGCGTAAATATCTAGGAATAAATAGTCTTCCTGTCCTTCGACACATCCATCTTCAAAAACCACTGTCTATTGAAAACAGAACAAAAATAATAATGGAAAGTTTATATACAAATAACTCAACAAGCCAAATTTCTATATGCCATCAAGAATCTGCTAATAACTTGACTGATTGTCAATCCATCTTCAACCAAATATGTGTAAATAAAACGAAATATAGACCAGTTATTTATTGATTTGAGTCTAACTGCTGGTGAATAGAAAATACAACTCATGAGACCTTCAGAGAGATAGGTGTCGGGTGTGTGTGTGTGTGTGTGGGGGGGGGAGACAAGGGAAGAAATGATGGAAATGAAGAAAGGGGAAGAAGGATTGGGAACAAGCAGTCGGTATGTTATGTTCTATGAAGGGTGGGACGTAGCTCAGTGGTAAAACGTCCGCCTGATACGCGGTCAGTCTAGGATCGATCTCCGTCGGTAGGTTCATTGAGCTATTTCTCGTTTTAGTCAGTGTACCACGACTGGTATATCAAAGGCCGTAGTATGTGCTATCCTGTCTGTAGGATGGTCCATATATAAAGATCCCTGGCTACCAATGGACAAATGTAGCGGGTTTCTTCTCTAAGACTATACGTCAAAAACTAACAAATGTTTGACATCCAATAGTCGATGATTAATATATCAATGTGCTCTAGTGTCAACGTTATACAAAACAAACGTGTTTTCATTCTATTACCTATCGTACTTTAGAAGGTTCTCTGTCACTCAGCTCTATGCTCAACGACCTTTCTTCTGCAAACAAAACAAAAATGTATTTGTACACAATATAAACACTCTACCGGTACTACTGAGTGCCCCCAAATATAAAGGACAGAACATATCTCTGAATACCTGAATACAGCCTTCTCTTGAGTACTCAGCGTTGTACAGCCCAACGAGTCTCGGTTCCTGTACCGGTTTGGAGAATCTCTCCGCCCTTGCGACCCGCTCCCCCAAGAAAGCATGGTAAACGTCCCCATTTACATTTGCAGTTTCCCTGCCCAGGTACGTCTCTGATTCAGTTGAAACATTGACGTCTGCTGAACAGACGGTGAATATAGCGGCTAAAGTTAATGGCTGAAGGAAGAGTTTCATAGTTTGAGAATGAAGTAGGTCAACCACTCGGGTCTTTGTTAACAATTGTTTGCACTGCATATCCATGCATCATAGGGTCGGATGTCTTGTTTACGTATTTACCCACTGTAAATTTGTAAACAATATACTCAACTAGAATATTCGATAAAATGTTGATAATTCTAGTCGTTCTTTTATTGTGTGCTAAAACAAAGTTACGGATGTTCTTTGTGAACAAAACAGAAAATATTAATAAACGATTAGAAATACCATTACGTATTTTAAATGAATTAAATGCGTGTTTTTCTAAACACGGTTGTCTCCATAGGTTTTGTGGTTATTCTGTATAGGTTGTTTTTAAGTTTCGCAAATATTTAAATAGGTAGGTAGAATGCGTGCATGCGTTTTGATAGTCTTACATTTATTTAAACAAATATCCCGATGGATTTTCTTCTGAATTTTTAAAGTTGTTTTGAAAAGACCTTGGGGAATGTTTAATTAAAAGTATTAATTACTCTTTTGAAACAGGTGAACTTTCAATAACTCAAAAACAGGGAATTATTACTCTTTTGCCTAAAGGAAATAAACCCCATTGCCAAAAGCCATTTCGTACCCTAGTCATTTCGTACCATCGTTCAAACTAACACATTAAAGCCGCACGCCCTAGTTCCATCCAGCGAAAATAAATTAATCTACAAACCTGTAACACACTTAGATCACGTTTTTATAAAATGGAGTCAAAAAGCAGGTTTTATATCGATAAATAGCATGGGAATCCCCATGTCCCAATTGCTTCAAATAAGTTTGAATGTCAGTATTCTAATGTCACCGGTAGATGTCGCTCGAAGCACAAAAATACCTATGTTACGACAAATTTGACAGACACTTGGGGTGCGTTCGTTTCTCCTCTCCGGGACATGTTCCAACTGCTCTGTCCTGGACAGCGAAAGGAACGAGTTTGGAACAGGAATTTACTTTAAGAACATGGGTGCTTCTGTTTAGGTAGTGATACTTGAATCGGAATAAGACGACACTGACCATGTTGACTATACTGCAGTGTTTGAAATAAGAAATAATAAATTTTATATAAACCGCAATTAGCCAACATTTGCTATTCGGAACCGGGTACTAGTGCCTAACCAGGCCCGTACGCAGGGGGTGGGGTGACGGGTGTGT
>JAECMU010035570.1:0-11440 GCA_016106625.1 Dracogyra subfuscus
GTTAGTGTCCTTTGGTTCTGCTAGTGTTGTTTTAACAAAAGTCGCTGTTGTACGTTTCTTCAGATGGGCTTTTACTTTTGCGTGGTATGTATAGATTTGTGGTGGTTTATGGTTTCTATTCTCAGTTATAATAATAATAATAATAATATAATGGGAAGTAAAATGTGATGAGGAATAATCTTTTCTTGCAAACCCATTGGTGAAAACACCATGCATTATTCATGATATCACACAGTAATAACACATCAGTTCAAAGACCTACGATTGGCTGCTCCTAGGTAACCACAGCCATATCATCCAATGCTCTGTGATGTACAAATTAATTTAAAACTGTTTGCTCTTTGTTGGATCATTTAACTGCTAGCACAACCACTGTAAATACATTTGAATGGGAAAAGACATTTATGTTTGTTTTAACCTTTTTTTTTTTTTTTTTTTAAAGATATGTATGACATAAAATAGTATTTCATTCATGTTAGATACCATTTATATTGCAGCTCATTTGAAAAAATATTCCACCTGCTTTTACTTAAAAGAATGTCTCTATATAATGGCAAAACAGTCGTAAAATACCTGAAATGTTTTTATTTAAAAAAGTTCTTGACATCTTTATACTCTTTTTATATTTATTATTTTATTTGAATCTTGATGATTTGTATGGTAAGCTAGATGTTACGGAATGTTAAGAAAGTAATCAATTGTGTACAGTCAACTGTTATTGTTTAGTCGTGTTTTTACCAGTATTCCGTTCTGTTTTAAAGTAGTCTCACGGGTGCAGCAATGGAAGATATGCTGAGGAAAAGAATTACGGGAACACTTGATATTGTAGACAGACTTCAGTCACTAATAGCATAGTAATGTGTCTATAAAGTACAAAGATGTCATGTGGGATAGAATGTCAGAAATGTCAGATTGAATTTCGGAAACACAGTGAACTTCCTGATGCATCACTCTTTCCTATTAGTATTGGTGTGATCCATTATTTCTTTTCATCAATATATGTCATTAGTCTGCTGGACTAGTACATATCACTATTATCAACCGGACTGGAACCAACTACAATTTACTATTCTTCTAGAATTCGACTTAAGTCCATCTGTCTGTAGAACAATACATTACTGTTAAAGGTAATCCTAATGTGAAATGATCCAGTAACTTCCTTATTTTCCCACTCAACACATATTTTTGTCTTAAATATGTTTTAGGTTTAAGCAAAGAAAATGGAAACAATATTGTATTTCTCTGATACACAGATTCATTAATTCAGTATTGCCCACCTGATGCGCGGTTGGTCTCGGATCGATCCCCGTCAGCTAACTACTGGGTTTTTTTCTCGACATAACCATATGTCTGACGCCAATATAACCGTAATTCAGTGTGTTGAGTGCGTCGTTAAACAAAACACCAAAAAAAATAATATTAAAAAATAATAATTCCGTATTGGACAAACAAACAGAAAATGAGGAAGTCTTTCTGAAGAGGGTCACCAGTTGAACTGGTGTTATATGTTAACTCCACCAGAATGTTTACGTGCATTTAACACATGCTATTTTAGTGACTGCCTAAAAATAGTAACATCTCATTCTGATAATAAAAGTTTATTGCAGAGCTTGCATTTATGATTTATTAGTTATATGTTTTGCTAAAACATGAATTTCCAATATCATGTGCAACACAGGACTGTGATGCTTGAATCGCAAATATTTAAATATATACAGTTTTGCAAATTATTAAAGAGGTTAGAACTGGGGATCTCTAATTATGGTTAAATATTTTAATATCTTTTTACCAAATGTTTAATTTCTTACTTACTTACTCACCTGAGTTGTGAATGGACTTAGAATTGATTGCACCAGATGAACCCAATAGGTGGTTATTTTCATCATCTTGACCAGTGCGCCACAACAAGTAAACCAAAGATTGTGGGGTATGTGCTTATCTGTGGTAAAGTTAAATAAAACATTGCTTAGTAATTTTGGGTACAAGTGGCATATTTGATGAAAGTGGATTATCTCTCTTTAGAAAGTTAAACTTACCTGTCAGTAAACCAAATAGTTGTAGCTTAAACTGCTGAGTTGGTGTTGAACAATTATCCCTACCGCCCCCCCCCCCCCGTCTTAAACATTCAGTAATAATACTTGACCAAATAAGTCAGAACATAATGGTCAGTTATTTATTAATTTGTAATTTTTTTTTTTTTAAATCTCCTCTATTGGTGTGGTGTTTCCATTGAATTGACAACAAAGGAAACTAAACTTCCGCTGGAATTGTGGTGACATTGTAGTATTTGTAAATATAAAAATGTCATTGATTTCAGGAGCTCAATGTTAGTGATGGCGGGGGCGATGGCGTTTGTAAAATAAAGAGGCCCGGTTCGCCATGTGAGGAAGACAAAATGTCCAAGAGGTTGAAAGATGGGGAGGAGGTAAAGGCTCTTTTTTGGATGGGTGGTAGTTAGACCGGTAGCTTTTAGCCCCCACCATCAATAAGATTGGAACTGTATGCTATGCATGAAACAAAAATTAAGATATTTCCATAATTTATTTAAAATTTTAATACATGCCCCTCATCAGTACCATTCATTGCTGCTTCTTAACATTCAGTTTTTCTTCAGGAATAGCTCAGTAGCATTTTATGTTAAAAAAAGTTAAAATAAATAAACATTCATTCTTTAAAAAGTTATTTCATTGAGTGTCTTTGTAATACTTGGATTAAAGAAGTAAAACTTTTGTGTGTAACGAGGTTCAAATTATTGCAAATATTTTGCATTAACATGAAGCATAATTTAATGCATATTTTTGTTTCCATTTGCTATTATTGTCACCAGACAGAGATCGATTATAAATTTGTTGTTAAACAAAAACGTCTTGTGTGTCATTGACAGGGTGAACTGGGGAGTCCGATGCAAGTTGATGAGAAGTCCTCTTCTCAAACAGATGAAAAACTAACAGCTCAGGAAATTGCTCCAGTAAGCAAGGTACTGGTTTACAACATGTATTTTTTTTATAAAGAAATAATACACTAGCTTAACAAAATTTGAATATACTGTGTTACCTAAGCTATTCATCTTTGTCAGTTGAATCATTGAAATTCAATTTTATTGTTCTGTTTATATTTAGAGCTTCCTGTAAAATTAGGTAGTTACAAGTACTACTACATCAATTTGGGGGTTTTAACAGATGTAGCTGTGATGTTTCACTTTATTGTTCAAGGGTAGGATGTGACCCAATGGTAGACTGTTCAACTGGGGTTCATTCGATCTTAGGATTGATTGCCCTTGAATTATTTTTTCCCCATCCCAGTCAGTGTGTACCTCTTGATTGGTATGTCATATGTCTGAGAAGTACATTTAAAATATCTTTGTTGTGATGGTAGCAGGTTTCCCCTTAGTATCTATTGTTGACAAATGTTCTAGCACCACAATTGTTGTTTTGTACACATATATCACATCCACCAGTTAATTTGTTCATATTTCTTCTGTGAAAAATAATACTGATATATTACCAGCAATTTGTGCTCTGTAGGGAACTTGAATTTGAATGATGTCAATGTATCTCTCTTCAGTGCCAATAAACTTGGTGCATGATGCTTTTGTTTTCAAAATGCTGGAAAACTTTAATGCAAAATTGCTATTGAAATGTTTTGTTTGAAGATTACTGATGTGTCTTAACTGTTTTTCGAAAATATATATATATTTTTTTAAAGTTGTAACATATATGATATGAAAGCACATTACAGTAAAATATGTTATATTTATAGTATATGAAATAAACATTATTATTAAAAAATGCCATTAAAATATTCCTTAATGGTTCTTGATTAATTGGTGAATTTCAGTCATATATTATTTATCCTTTCACCTGATATAAATTCTGAATAGACTACATATGGGTTTCTTTTGTATTTTTCAGCATGCTCAGAGGTTGCCTAGCAATGACTTGCCTGATTTAATAAGTCCACAGCCAATGTCACAAACTGCAGGGTTTCAGTTAACAAAAAACTCCATCAAGTTAAAACTGAAATGATGTTTGTTGTACATGGTGTGTGGTATGTTCAGTGAAAGCGTAGTGCTGTTGTCCAGTGCAAGAAAGCAATTTTGATGTGAAGTATTGCTCTTCAGAATGCTGCAAAATCTGAAAGCTGTGAAACTGATTGCTTGACATGACTGGAAAGTAATGGGAAACCACAACAGTCTTCAAGAATTGTTATTTTGAGAAACTAATTCATCATTAAAAGACTGCCGACAGAGATCCCTTGGAAATATTCGTAAAGATGTATCGAAGGAAAGGTGCAGAGCGCGACTAGTCTTGCTGATTTTGTGTAAACTAAATGCAAATAAACTTGTTATTGTTGCTGGGTCAGTAGTAACTGGTGAAGAATGGTCAGTAATGATTGATGATGATGAGTGAATGCTGGAGATGAGAGTAACTGCTATCATGTATTTGTCTGGTTGTGCTTGCCTTTTCAGTTTTTTCACATAAATTCATACGGATGAAAAGAAAATAATAAAACTGAATTAAGAAAACACAAGTGTAAAACAGAAAGGAAGAAAACAAATGAATTAAAAAATGTATGTATAGTTCAGTAAGCCTTGTGTAAATAGGTAAAATATATATGATCATAAATCTAACACTTTTTTGTTATATAGTAATGGATGTGTATGTGTTTCAACATGTATGTACAGGACAAACGTAATAGCAGCCTGAAGACTCTATATTAAATCCAGGTGTTCAGTGGTAATGATTTTGCAAATCTTGTAAATTATCATGTTCCTTTAAGTATGCATTTATAATAAAATGTGTGATTGTCATATTGAATGTGATTAGATGATAATAAATCATCAATGTTTGTCATTCGTTTTTCTCCTTTCTGGTACAACCATTACAGGCATGCAATGTTATAAAAAAACAATCATTATCTGCCATCATTATTTATTTGGAACTTTTTATTAATTCAGTGTATATATGTACAATATGTTTGGGGGGATAAACACTTTTGCACCAATGTTTGTCATATGCAGGTTAAATACCTTCTCCTTTCATTTGTATTTGGGCATTGTTTTGTTTATGATGATACATTAAAAAACACACAAAAAATTAATATCTCACTTGTAAATATCACTCTTTCATAGTCATAGATTTTATTGAATCATCTTAAAAGATAGCTTTTCTTTTTGTAAATTTGCTTATTATTTACACTGTATGAATTTCCTTAAAAATATATATATATATTTTAGTGTTTTTGGTTTGAGTAGGTGTTGGAATCATGTTAATCCTCTCGGCATTTAAGCAGTGAACTAGTTTAACCAGCTACAGACAAAAACAAAATTAAGTTATGTAAGCCATGGTCAAATCAGTGTGACACTTGGTGTACTAATACGTTAGTGGTAATCTGAAAGTTCTGATTTATTATTTTGTTTCTTACTAATGCTATTATTGGTATAAACCGGGTTTAGAGTCGCAGAGTTTTCCAATATTATTGCTACATACTCCTTTGTAAATTAATGCATTTCTTCTATAAACTGCAATCCTTGGTATAAACAATATTTATTGCCATTCGAAAAATGTGTTATCTGTGTATATGCCAGCAAGCATTAGCGGCAATCCTTCAGTATTTTAGTAGCTAACTACAATCACATTGGAATGAAACATGATGTATTGACGTTATTAACACAGCTCAACAGTCATACAGTTCAATTGAATCTTGGAATGTTCTCTGGATAACTAATACCAATTTGCAATGATTGCACATTCTCTGCTTGTCACTGATACAGTAAAATAAGTCATTAGAGTTAAGAAGACTTAAAACTTCATTCATTTGTATTACTAAAACTATAAAGTTCTAAAATATTTAGCATTGAAAGGTAAAGGAGCCATACTAATATTTCTTGGACATCTGTGTAATTTTGTGAATAGAAGATGCTTGTGCAGTAATGAATTGGGTTCTTTGAATTAGTTGCAGGTTTATAGGGTTAAAATGCTTTCCTTGTTTTAATTAAATAGTAGTTGGATTATGGTATGATGTTCAATTTTTGGATTTGTATCAATCAGTGTTAGGGAGTCATTTGAAGTCTATAATCATAGTTCCATATTTCTATTTTTGATAGGATTTTCTTTAATGATTTTTGTTCCAATGTAATAATTTGACAATGGCTAAACAAATTACTGTCATATTTTTAAAAATAAATAATTGGCAAGACTGCTAGATGTGATGTCGCATCTATAGGTATACCGTACTTATTATATTCTACATTTATTCATATATCTGATTCTTGATTCAGATTCAATACAACATGAATTATGTTATAGGTGGGTTTATGGTTGAATTTAAATATAAAATTATTTCTTTATAATACAGCACATATAGTTTAATTAATTTGTCCTTGTCATCTATAGTTATTCATCTCCGAAATTTTATAATTAACCACATCATTGCATATATTGGTTTGCTTAATTAAATTTAATGAGGTTAATTTTCAGCATGTTGCCACAGTACTCAAGAGTTTCTATTTCAGAAATAGCTGAAAAAGCGGCATATTGTTGAAATTTCCACTGTACAAACTGAATACACAAAATAACAGAAATAAACTATTTTATTTTATGTATATTATGTTGATTGTTATTTGGATTAATTTTATTCTCATAAATCATAATGCTAAATTTCTTAATATTTTAATGTAAAACCAAATCATCCACGTTCAAGAGACCCCACGCGATGCCTTGAAGAGTGATTCCTAGTGTTGATTTGCTCTTGAACTGGTGGGGTACTATGCATAATTATAGTTCTCACAATTATACTAATTCATTTATTTATGTGTGTGTGTGTGTGTACATAATGTATATAATTATATATGCTATGATATTACAAAAAACACTGTCAAGCCTTATCATGTTTGAAATGTAATGCAAATAGAGATAAATACATTTGGAATGACTTGCCAGAGATTTCGTTTGGCCGTTAGAAGTAAAGGCGTATGTAATGAAATGCCATAATATATATTCTAATCAAAATTTATAAAACCCATTCTAAATATGGTTATATAAAACTATCTTATTTGTAGAAACTTTTCAAACTCGGTATGGCATCTTTAATTTTTATAATTACACGACCGTTCCACACAGGTTTGCATCGAAAAATACCATGTCATTGTGGAACTCGTAAAGATTTATTTGAAATTATTCGTTTCAAACCAGATCAAAGTTCACCAGTCTTTTAAGACATTTTTATTTGTCATACTCGATGACAAACGAGGCAAAGGTGACTTGAGTTGCAGGCATATACGGTGGACTATCCGACAGTTGTCACCATTTTCTCGTACATGTTTAAATATAATGTGGGGAGGGGGAATAACAGGCTGATATTTTTCCTTAAAGGACTTCAGTGAAGCAAGCTTTGAGAAAGTTTATTCATTTAAAAATGGATTACATGAATACTGTGATGCTTTCGGCTCGTATTTGATGCAGTAACAGGTATTCGTGCAGATCCTTGAAATGTAGCGGTGTGGAGTATCTCCATCATCTGCTATATTATGCACTGCAGCGATTCAGTAACGTGTATCGGATATAGCAAATGGATAATAAAAAGAAGGAAATGTTTTTTTTTAATTTTATTTAACGACGCACTCAACACATTTTTATTTACGGTTATATGGCGTCGGACACATGGTTAAGGACCACACCGATATTGAGAGAGGAAACCCGCAGTCGCCCTTCATGGCCTACTGTTTTTTTTTTCTTTAGCAACAACTGATCCTTTATATGCATCGTCCCAGAGGTAGGATAACACATACCACGGTCTTTCATATACCAGTCGTGGTGCATTGGCTGGAGCGAAAAATAGCCCAATGGGCCCACTCACGTGAATCCACGGATACTTAAAAAGATACATCCGTTTCAAGCGACACCTTGCACAATTTAAATATGCAGTACCTTTTTACAGTAGGTAATGATGCAGTGAACACGAAAAGAAGCTTTAGGATACTCTCCTTTTTAATATTTTCATAAACCGTCTGCTAAAGTTCAAAGACGGGCAATCAAGATTTCTGTAATTGTGTGGGCTTTGTTTTCTTCTGAAATCGTCGCTGAGATAAGGTAATGGACTATGGAATCATCAATACCCTCTCTTTATTACATCAACGAGTTTATGCAACTGGTGGAAGATGTTAGGAAGTGTCACAAGTTTTCTTAACAGAAGAAGCTTTAATTCAGACTGTTCCAGAGACTGATTACTGTTATCAGTGGTGGTTCGCTTAGAACAGCATTCTAGTTAAATGTCGACGTCTAGGTCTTATTCGCTCCAACAGCCAACAAACCAAATGTGTATTACAGAAATTCTAATAAATTTATCAAACCATACCATTTATGCTCATCTGCAGTTTGCCTATGTGCTTTTAACACTTTCTCTAGAACTTCTCAATCTGGGTCTAAAACTTAGGTCTGGTTTCCTAAATAGTATATCGAGGGCCTTTTATTATGAATTAAAGGTACTTCGTTCATCAAATACGATAGTCTGTAGAAAACAATGATTGCTGGATTATGTGTTTATTATTCAGTAGAAACCAAGACAATTCACGGGCATCCATTATGTATGTTGTGTTCGTTTTGAAAGTTGCTTTCAGTAGAAATGCCTGAAACAGGACACATTTCATCAACAGCTTGAACGACCTAATTTCACCCTGCATACTTATGGACCGCCACCGAGTGGTGATGAACTGTTCAAGGAGATTATAAACTTATGATCCTGCTAGATAACAGCCCCAGGTCTGCTCCATAGATTCTTCTCAAAACTATCTTCTGCTGCTGTTAACGTCGTTGGCTTTACCACACACATACACACACACACACACACACACACACAACGTAGCTGCAAAAGGCATACAGTTGGCTCCGGTTGAGACAGGATTAATGTGCTCAACCTTCTCGGACGCTATATATATGTATATCACTGGAACTCGCGATAGTCCGAATGTCAGGTTTATATTTGTGAAGCCAGTTTTCAGTGGTATTCGTCCTATGGAGCAGAAAGAAATACGGTATCATCCCGTAGAGTGGCCGTCATCTGGCAGTGATTCACTGTTAGCAGTCATCACTGTTATTTGGCAAAAAGTATTTTTGACTGCCTTGTGCACTGTTAAGATTATGAATTCGTTAGATGTTGTTCTGATTGGAATCTGCTTGTTAACATTACCAACTAAATAACTGTTACTGTATAAAATAGTAAATATGAGATAATAAAAATTAACAAGATTACAAGTGACAGTCGATCAGTGTTTTTTCTATGAATTACTGTTTCTGTTTCTACTAACCCAATAGCATGTCATTACCCACTTGGTATTAAATGTATTAATTACTAATAAGGTAGCGAACGTAAAATAATCCACTGTAGTGTTTTTTATTCTCTTTTTCTGTCGGTAAAAACTAACACAGAATCTAAATAAGAATTAAAAATATAGGGACGCTTACTGAAAACTGGCATTAAATTTCAATTTGTGAATATGTAATGACTATATATATATATTTAATAAAAAATATAAATTAAGGCACATTGCTAGTATATTGTAAGTTTAAATTGCACAATAATTTAGTTGCATTACACAATATTAATAAATACGTTTAGAAACTTACTATAATGATAATGCTTACGTAATTTAAAAAATAGATAAATATATTTTTTTTTGGGGTGGGGGTGTAAATTTGTGCGTGGGTCGGCGCGGGCATGTATGCATATGTATCGGCGGGCGTATGTATGTAGGTGTGTGCTTGTGTGTCTTTGTGTATGTAATAATTCCACCGTAGTAACAGAACATTTGTACTAACTGCGTGTTTATCATATTCCGCGGGTCAGCACACAATACAACGCACACATCAATTATCCTTTGTATTTAATATCTTCTTATTTTTTCTGTAGGATTATTTGATATAGAAGTAATGCCAAACACGTACACGCATAATGGATGGTATCGTTATACAATCTGGTATGGAATAAGCGCCATCTGCCCGTCAAATAAACACGAGAACTATTGAATATAGGTTAATCGATACACACAACTAACAAGACACTGGATAATTATTTAAAGAGAACCAAGTTTAGTATTCGAAGATTGCTACGTTTGTTTAATGAGAAATCAACTCAACGAACAGTGTCGTCCACTCTTATTTGTTTTTCTGGATTCGCTGTGGGTATTCTCGACTTCCCAGTTTCCTAGGAAACATCTACGAAATACGGGATGCTCAAAAACGATCGCAAAAAGAGGTGGAAGATATCACAATGATTTCGTTACGGGACTGCTAATTGTGTTTTTAATGCACACAATGCGTATTCATTACAACTTCTGCGAGTTGTAGGTGCTTGGGGAAAATGGTGTCCTCCCTTCGCTTTTCTCCCAAGCGATATGGTAGAACCGCCCTTAACTAACAGTGTTTGGCACCGCATAATGATAATGGAGGCTGTGCACGCGAAGTGTCACTTGGAGCCATCTCTGAAGTAGTCCCAGTGTGTGATTTTCAAATGGCGGATGTGCTGTTACAGTTATTCGTGATGTTCACTCGAGTTACATCAGATCATTTTTGCGGCATTTGTATCTTCACGAGGAAAACGGGTAGAACTCGAATATAACGAATATGGGATTTTGTGTCTGGCGGCTCAGCGTCGTCGTTGGTTTGTTGGTGATGGTGATGATTACGGGTGTATGTTCAAAATACTTCCAAAACGAAACGTTCATACACATAGGTTAGTATTTATTGTAGTTTTCTTTCTTTCTAGTAATTGATAGTTTATATGTTGTTATTACATTCTGGACATTGACAATATAAAATTGTTTATTGTTATTTTATTGTTTCACATTAATAATGTGAATAAATGTGCAAAAGTGTCAACATTTCATTGGCGAAGCTATGATTTTATGTTGGGGGAACCCATATGAATGTGTGTGTGGTGTGGTGGGGGAGCAACTACATTGTTATGAGACATATTATGGAGCAACAAAAAAATATGAAAGGTGGTGTGTAAAATAAGGTGTAATTGATTGAAAGAATGGTTACGACAGTGTAATTTCTAATATAAAAAAGCTAAATTTGCAACAACAAAGAAAGATAATAACGTATGGTTTGATATGGCCTCTACAAGTCAAACCAAACAGATTCGAGGATCAAACTCGACCTGAACCGAATACCTGACTTACGCCAGATGATATGTGACTAAGTAAAAAAATAACCTAGCATTATGCATCTTAATTCCAGCTCACGACATCGATCCCCAATAATACCATTGTAATGCACTCGACACATTCAACGATTGTTTTTATTCCATGTCTCATAACTCTATAATATGTAACTGGCGGCAAAATGACGTTAATAAAATATAATTAAAGGAGAGTACTCTTCCTTAAACGTTTAGTCTTGGCTTGCTGTGTCTGTCTGTCCCTGTCTGTCCGTCTTTCTGT
>JAECMU010035571.1:0-10251 GCA_016106625.1 Dracogyra subfuscus
ATATATACATCTATTACATGTATATACACATGTATATAAACACACACACACATATATATGGTCAACATGCATGTTGCCACAATAAAACAATATCTATTTTTCACATCAGTGTTTTAAATTCTGAACTCTCTCCAAAGAAATGTTTAATGACACTTCAGCATTCATGAATAAGAAAAGACTGCAATTAATAACACTTTCTAACTTATTTATAAAGAATGAATGAAGGTATAACAACACCCCAGCACGGAAAATACATCAGCTATTGGGTGTCGAATTATTGTAAATAGAAAACTAAAGTGATGATCAACATTAATATAAAATTCAACAGTTAAATAAAAACACAGAGTAAACAACCATGCAAAAATACAAATATAAAATTAAAATTAAGAATAAAAGTCAGTATCACATAAAAATTGCCATAAAAGTTGTGGATGGAATCAAAATAAATTATGTCAGTAACTGAATTTGGATAATACATTTCATATAAATTCACAGAAAAAAAATAATATCATTGGCCGAAAGTTCATTAGCAGGTAGCAAGCAGTAATTCTTGGCATTCCTGCAGTCTACTCATCATGCTTCCAATTATACATATCAGAACATCCAATAGATACAGCCATGTATTTTGCTCAAACAGCCCTCTACTTTCAAAGATAATGACCACACCCTACACCCTCCGACTGCATTGCCATCTACCTTTGACTGGTGTTTTCTTTTGTGGCGGAGTCTTCAGTGAACCCCTAGAAGCTTTAGGGGTCACTGGTTTTGATCCTGGTCTGCTAGAATCCTTGGCACTGCCAGGTGCTGATGCAGTGGGACTTTTAGCACGCCCAGATCCTGGACTCTTGGCACGCCCTGATCCTGGACTCTTGGCACGCTTTGGACTCTTGCTCTTTGGTGAAGTGGGTGCCTGACTTGTGTCCTGAAGAGGTGTAAACAACACATTTTTTATTCATTTACAATGGAGTAAAATATTCTAACAATTTGTCAAAGATGTGTAATAGACAGTAAGTGAAAGTATTTATAGAAATCAAATCAAGTCCAGTAAACATGAAAAAGGTAATAAATAAATAAATAAATAAAGTAATACAAATTATATTTAGGCTTTCGAGGGCGACACGTAGCTCAGTGGTCAAGCGCTTGCCTGATTTGCAGTCGGTCTACTGTCCGAACCAAAATGTTAACACCTGCAAACATTGCTCTCCTACCTTTATTTTTTGTTAGATTTTACTCACATTTTATCCAGACAGAAATCTAGGAAAAACCATTGTAATGACAAAGATTCTACATACTAGATGATAACCATGTCTTTAATATCGACTTAACTGAGATCGCATAGGGCAAAAAAGCATGTAATTTTATGCTGGCTGCCATTTTGACTTTTTATGGCATATTCTCCAACATGTTATCATATAAAATCAAACGTGATGACATCATATTAATGTGTGTTTTTTTAAATATACCACTAAAGATCATTGATTTTATATATTAATTATGTAACATTCTTTCGAGGCTTTCACCCCTCTTGAAGAATATTCCATAAAAAAGCAAATTGGCCGCCGGCAAAAACTTTCATGTATTTTTCCCTATGCTATCTCAGCAAAGTTGATACTGAAGACATCATTATAGTCTCATATGTGGAAGCTGTGTCACTGTAATGGTTTTTTAAACAACTTGTGTGTGGACAAACTTTGGGGAAATGTAACGGTAATAACCAGGTAATTAAAGGTAGGAGAGTAAATTTTTTGTAGTTGTTAACATTTTGGTTCGGACAGTAGGATCGATTACCATCAGTGGGCCCATTGTAATATTTATCATTTCAGCCACGACTAGTTTATCAAAGGCGGTGGTATGTATGGGGATTGGGCAGTGAAAAAAAGAAAGTAATCTGGGCACAGTAACTGTCAAATAAACTTCTAAACAGAAAGACCACTCTTCCATTTGTTATTACATCCAAGACATATGGTCTGGTCCTAGTAGTCTGTATTAAAACTTCTCTCTGTAAATGGCAATTAACACTTTGGTTGAATTAAATCCAGCACTAACAGTAATTGTTCAAAAAGAACATGCACCAGCAACTGAAAGTACATTTCTAATAACCATTTATAAATGCCAAGTCTTAGTATTACTTTCATTGTTACAGGATTATTCATTTTACACATTATTTTATAGTCTAACATTCTTTAATGATCTAGTAATAAATGATTATACCAATATAAGTTCATTATCCTAAAAATAACAAAGATGTATAACTGACCAAAAATATGTTATGATTAAAAATAATAATAATGTGCAACATGCATTTAATTCACTATGCCTTGTGGAACTATGTACTATACCAAAAGGCATAAATGTTATTTCATCTATATTAAGGTTGCAGACAAATGACATATTGGTGACAACTGTAAATGAAAGAAGATATTGTTAAAATAGGGCAATAATACAGCAATTTTTTAACATTGGCACTAATACTTACCATGGCATGTTATTTTTTATATGTTTTTTTAAATGCTTGCTTTTATAGGGAGATGAGAGCAGGCAATGCACATGCAAAATGATTTTCATATGCAACACTGTGTTGTAATAAACACACCAGATATGCGTTTTGCTGAAAACTCATTTTATTAAAACAAATTCTGATCTGCACAAAATCCTCTTTCATTTACAATATGTTAGTTGTCCACATACTCAATATATATGATCTAACATTTCTATAAGAGATTATTCAGTGAAATACACATTGTATATGGTGACTGCTCTATTCATTCAGCACAACTGTTTTTCTAGTACACTATGTACACAGTGATGCACTGCCTCAAGTTCATGCAAACCTATGCATGTACATCATTCAATATACTTATCAAATTTTTAAAAATAACAATAATAATCAATTCCACAAGCCGGACAAGTTAGCTGTAAAATTATCAACTTATTTTAATTTATGGAGTTAAATGTCTGTATCCTGTTGGTGACCTATGACTAGCATAAATGTATAACTTGATCCAAGACATCAAACCCTGAGTACAGATAATTATTTGCATAGTTTGATAACAAAGAAAGACCACAAATTCAACAAAATATTCAATGGAACATTCATAAGGAATATACAAGATATAGTGTAATGAAAAAATAATTAGACAAATAAAAAAGATCATTAAAACATAATTATGACAAGTATATCAAACAAAACTGAAAAGATAAATACTGTACACCACATTTTAAAATGGACAAGTTGCTAATATTTCAATAATATACATCATCTAACAAATAGAATATCAAACATTATTTCTATATATACTGTAAAATTTACCATAATAGCTAATGTTCATTTAATTACTTTAAGTGATATTTTATGTTTTAAAAAATTTGTTAAAACTGTTACCTTGTTATTCAGTTTGAATCATTTCATGACAACGAACAAAGAGTTTAGATAATTATTATTAACTGAAGGCAATCCAGGCAAATAACTGTATTTCATTAACTTGGAAGTATTGTGCAGACACATTTATAAGCTTAAGGCAAGCCCATTTAAAATACCTTTTTTTGAACTAAGGAAACCTTCTTGATCTTTCTTCCAACTTTCCTAAACTTACTTTTTGCCTTGCATATAAATAAGAAATAAATATAATCTCAGAAAAAAATAGGAAGACCATCTTTATTATTGAGTCATATATACAGTGAAACTTGTCTAAACTGGATCATGCCAGGGACCTAATATTTATCAGATTTAGACAGGATCTGGTGTTTAGAGGTTTATGTTTTAGAATTTAGAAAACTTGACCAGTTTTGACCCAATTCTCATTTGTTCAGGGTCCGGTTTAGACAAGTATACACACACACACACACACACACACACACAGTAAAGTACTCTTATAACAAACCAGAAGATACCATATATTTAGTTTGTTATAGCAGTAGTTTGTTGTACACATTTGCATAAGTTGGTTATTAATGTATAGGGAGATAAAATGGGACTTCATGGTAAGTTTGTTCTATGTAGTAGTTTGTTCTAAACATGTTTCTTACAAGTGTACTTCACTGTATATATAGTAGACAAATATATATTTAGTAAGCAAACTAATAATGACAATTGAACTTTCCTCAAGACAGAATTATCTTGAATCATTGACCCAAGTAGCTTACAGCCTTCCATTGCTAACATCCTACAGCTCTCTATATTGCGACTGATTTGGTCACATATGTGACCACTCTTTTCATTTGGTGACTAAAACATTTCATACTATCTATATAAAAATACAAGTAGGCGCCTAGATGGAAAGATGAATGTAGAGCGTTGATTCTACATGTACATTTGAATACTCACAAAATCTAAAATTACCTGTAACAGTAAAAAATGTGCAGGTTTTTTTGGGTTAAAAATGGGATCTACACATGTAGTCGTAAAATCAATAATCTCCATAGCGCATTTTTTCCTCATCCCAACCAGTGCCCCATGACTTACAATATGTGCTGCAGTGTCTCTGGGATATATAAAATGTTTTATATATATAATGCTGTTTCCCAGGTTTAAAAGATCCCTTCTTCTAATTGAAATATTTTCCATCATGTACTACATGTTTATAATTAATTATTTTTCTAACCTGATCCTTTTCATTTTCTTTGGCTTGGTCTTGTTCCTTCTCAGAAACATCCTTGTTTCCTACATCAGAGTCGGACATCTTGGAAATTAATTAAATCAGCTCTGCAAATCAAAGAACAGATCTTAAAGGAGGGGACAATTAAGGCATTTGGCCTGGTATGCATATTCAACGATATCTAATGCACATTATTGCTTAATATCAACAAGTATAATCGTATAGTTAATTAATAACATGGTTAAATGTGATGGCTATTATATATAACGGGAGCAGCCATTTTGTACCATTCTAGTGAAAACACCCTCTGGTGGTTACTTAATACCTAATGCGTCACGTCAGGAATTTGTCTTCGAATGCACTGCAATGTTCTGTAATAATAGCAATCCCATTAAGCCAGTAACAATTATATATAATTCTTCAATACATAATAAACCACCATTGTCAGTGTTGAAATAACTGTATTATGCTTTGTACGTAAATTAACCTATGGACTGAAATAATAATTGAAGTGTTTTCTTAGTTAATTGATATTTTCTTTCTGTGGCCTGTACATGTGGGTCCTGATTGGCAGGTGTATATTTAGATGGTTCCCAGACACTGTGTCTAGACACACTAAAAATGATGTGCCTCTCTTATTCAGTTCACAGGGTATTGTGTGATAAAAGTACAGATACCCCTCTAATTGTAATGGACATTACCAGCTGCCCTGCATTATTACTGTAAGTAATTCTGTAAAATGCTTAATAGTAGACTTTCCCTCATCTAAAATCACAAAATTTACCAATTACGTGATCCCAAAGAATAGAAACTTACCCTACCAATAGGCCTAATAATATGCATTTTTTCTTTGGATTTAAAAATAAATAAAAATACTATAACTTCATTTCGTTCTATTGATGCAAATTGAAATATATTTAGTTAAATAGTTTATTATACAATCAAGTCATTTATGTTGTTTTACAACTCAGATTGATGAAAGCGAAGTGCATTGTTGTAAATTAGAGTGTTTGTTTACATTGTGCATAGAGGAGATGGACAGAGCTGACATCACTTTGCTCCAAGCTATACCACCAGATGTCACAAAAACAAAACAAATGGCTGCCCCCATTTAGCAGCAATAATCATGTGTTTTATTAACTCTAAAATTATGCATTTTTCATTTGTTAAAGTGTCAGTATGTGTTGGTGGTCTGGGTATGCATATTTCCAACACATAAGGCTCTTGTTTGAGTTGACCCTACCTTTTAAGTAAGAAATCCCAAATTAATAAATTAAAAAACCCAATGCAATATGGATGAGAAAACTTTCTGTCATTGTATTTGACATATCAACCAGTTATTTAACGAACTGGATCATGCTCTATTTGTCATGGAGATGAGTG
Organism: Dracogyra subfuscus; assembly: GCA_016106625.1. Lineage (NCBI taxonomy): Eukaryota > Metazoa > Mollusca > Gastropoda > Neomphalida > Peltospiridae > Dracogyra > Dracogyra subfuscus. The sequence goes on from JAECMU010035571.1 coordinate 5,979, forward strand.
AGACTTAGCCCAGTCATCAAGTGCTCACTTGATGCGCGGTTAGATTAGGACCAACTCCCATCATTGGTCATACTGGGCTATTTTTTGTTCCAGCCAGTACGACCAACTCCCATCATTGTTCATATTGGGCTATTTTTCGTTCCAGCCAATACTCCACAACTGGTGTAACACAGGCTGTGGTACGAACAGTGGGTTTCTTCTCTCTATATCTGTGTGGTCCTTAACCATATTTATTAACGTTAAATAAAACATTTTCTTCCTTTCCGGTAACATAAAGCACTTGTAACACTTACATCAGACGTACACCATACATAATGTGTGGTGCACGTCTGATGTGTTATGTGCTTTGTGTTACCGGACCCAGGAACCTCAACAAAACTGGGAAGCAGACGATCTGTAACTGGGGATCAAAACCATGGAATGTGCTTTTCTGTCTATGGACCGTGTGGGAAAGTGCATATAAAAGATCCTTGGTTACATTAGGAGAAATGTAGTGGCTTTCCTCTGATGACTGCGAATCAGAATTACTAAATGTTTAACATCCAATAGCCGATGATCAATTAATTAATGTGCTCTAGCGGTGTTGTTAAACAAAACCAAACATTACTGTCGTTAGAGAATCATTAGTGGTGATGGTGGGTGAGCCATTTTTCATTCTACTGGTGAGCCAATTATGGTACACAATGTGAACAGATAATGCAATATCAAACAACAAACTATATTGACAGAAGTTGTTTTCAACATTTTCCTTTCAAACTAATAAAATTTGACAGTCTTAAAGTTTGCTACATTTTAATTATAAATAATGATAATATGTCATTTGCTATAATCATAATGCAATCGAAAATATATCCCTGACGACAACACAATAAATACTTATTATAACTCAGCCAACTGAAACATACAAAAATATAATGTTCGTATAATCTTACAAATGCAATACCATAATTATAAACAAAACATAGTTTCATGTACCAGTATTTTGAAATATGTTTAGTACAATTAAGTCTCAAACGACAACACATCTCACAAGCACAGCACATAAGAGTTACTAAGTTGTCATGAGATACCAAATTTTAATGTTCGGGCTTTTCCGTCAAGGATTGTTAAAATCTCGCCAAGACATTCCGAATAATGCCGAGTGAGACATAAAAGTGAATCCGTGATTGGCCGAAGGTTTACGGATGTCGAGGTGTTGTTTACATATCTAAACTACAACGTTCTGATTACAATTTATAGACTGGAATTATTGTATACGAAAATAAACAGTTATATTTTACTTATTTATAATCTGATACCCAAAAGATTTAACATAAGAAAATTACTATTCATTCGACTCCATTATGTATCTTATTTGCGACTTGATTTCTTTGAAGGGGGATATAGCTCAGTGGTAGAGCATTCGACTGCAGATCGAGAGGTCCCCGGTTCGATCCCGGGTGTCCCCTTAATATTTTTACATTTGTATAATTTTTCAATTGCGCATTTATTAAAAAAAAAATTATCGTCCAGTTGCACCTTTGATTTAGTATTGATATATTCTTTCATTATCATTATTGTTACAACTTATTCTGATAGCATGCTTATTTCTAATAATTTTTAACACTTTCTTTTGTTAATAAAAATTTTTCCAGTTAAGGTTTTAAAAAGTAAACTGTTTTGGAAATCCTTAAAAATGTGATATATTTATGTGTAATAGGAAAATAAAAAGGTCAATATATAGATAAAACATCAATACTTGCTAATTATAAGGTTGTCAGCTCATGGAATTTTAAATATATTTACTTGATTATGTTATCCCGCTAAACTCTATATTTGATTATTCTTTTAATATGTATACAAGTTAGAAATCCATTTTAGTGAGGAATAAGAATTTTAAAAGCAGATGATTGTCAATGGTTTTTTTTTTTTTTCACCAAGGGCATTACTGTTTTATTAACATCTTGACCACTTTTCTCAATTTGTACATAACACATACAATTTGTTTAACTATGTCACAACAGCATACTTCTTCGCTCATTATCTAGACCACATGTACAGGGTTCTAATCATTTATTGAGAAATAAATTTAATATGACTGAATGTGAAAACCCCCACATTTCAAGCAACTAAGTTTTGACACTATGTTGTAAAAGGACCAAGGCTATTAGATGTCAAACATTCAGTAATTGCAACAGTCTTAGAGGACACCAGCTACATTTCTCCATTAGTTGCTATGGATCTTTTATATGCACCATGCCACAAACAGGATAACACATAACACAGCCTTTGATACACCAGTAGTGGTGCATTAGCTGGAATGACAAATAAACTAGTGGGCCCACCTACAAGGACCAATCCCAATGGAATATATAAGACTAAAAGTGGTTATGATTTAGGTGTTCTTGTCCATTTCGAAAGAAAGAAGAAAGAAAAAGAAAGAAAGAAATGCTTTATTTAACGACACTCAACACATTTTATTTATGGTTATGTGATGTCAGACATATGGTTAAGGACCACACAGATTTTGAGAGGAAACCCGCTGTTGCCACTTCATGGGTTACTCTTTCCGATTAGCAGCAAGGGATCTTTTATTTGCGCTTCCCACAGGCAGGATAGCACAAAATATGGCCATTGTTAACCAGTTATGGATCACTGGTCGGTGCAAGTGGTTTACACCTACCCATTGAGCCTTGCGGAGCACTCTCAGGGTTTGGAGTTGGTATCTTAGATTAAAAATCCCATGCCACGACTGGGATCTGAACCCAGTACCTACCAGCCTGTTGACCGATGGCCTAACCACGACGCCGGTTTGAAAGAAAGAAAAAAAGGTTTTAACGATGCACTCAACACATTTTATTTATGGCTATATGGCATTAGACATATGGTTAAGGACCACACAGATATTGAGAGGAAAGCTGCTGTCACCACTTCATGGGCTACTATTTTTGGATAGCAGCAAGGGATCTTTTATATGTACCATCCCATAGACACGATAGTACATACCACGACCTTAGTCACACCAGTTGTGGATCACTGGCTGGAACTTGCCAAATGGAGCCACCCATGGGGATCGATTCTAAACCAACTGTTCATCAAACGAGCATTTTACCACTGAGCTATGTCTTGCCCCTTAGTACAATTCGTTCACATGCAAACAGTCAGTGGGACATAGTGAGAACACTCCTTAAGAAACATGATAGACATCGCATTGTCATTGCTAGCCTTTTTAGCAATGCACCACAAGAAAGAAATGTTTTATTTAACGACGCACTCAACACATTTTATTTACGGTTATATGGCGTCAGACATATGGTTAAGGACCACACAGATATTGAGAGGAAACCCGCTGTCGTCACTTCATGGGCTACTATTTCCGATTAGCAGCAAAGGATCTTTTATATGCACCATCCCACAGACAGGATAGCACACACCACGGCCTTTGATCGATCCCAGACCGATCCCACATCGAGCGAGCGCTGTACCACTGGGCTACGTCCTGTCCCTGCACCACAAGATGACAAGGTTGCAAGAGGTTAGTAACTTAAGCTCAAAGTACTTTTAAAATGTTACTCGGGACCAAACTACAAGCACAATATTATTGAATCCAAAAACAACATACTTAAAACATCACTTTATTACACTCGTGAATAATTCAATGGACAAGTTGGTAACAATGTAGAAAAGTAGATGACAATAAATATGAAAGTGATGATGTACAACTAAATGAAATTCAAAAACTTGTGTGATATTTGGCCAAGGTCTTAGTTTCATAGAAACCGAGCTACACGTAACCATGTATTTAATAGTAACACAAGGATGTTGATGGGAGTGATGCTACTTTATACATAATACATAAACATGTACAATAATAATAATCCTAATGTTTACAAGGATATTGATGTGAGTGATGCTACTTTATACATAAACATGTATAATAATAATAATCCTAATGTTCACAAGGATATTGATGGGAGTGATGCTACTTTATACATGAACAGGTCCTTGGGGATTTCAAACTTTATGGCAAACACTTTCTCAATTCCACCTCGAGTAATCATCAAAACCCATTTTAAATAATCACAATAATGATCAATTGTTACACAATAAAGGAATACAAACTTTCGGTTCCATGATTTTTCCGACACAATAATTTCTGTAAAATCTAGGGTCCCGATGAGCAGCAGTATTAAGTTTATTATGAGCTAACATTTCAAGTTTTTGAGAAACCGCTAAATTCTAAATATTTACATCACTGTGTCTAGTGTTTTCCCTAGCTTGTGTTAACATGGTG
>JAECMU010035624.1:1465-13181 GCA_016106625.1 Dracogyra subfuscus
ATATGGCCAGTAACATCTACCTTGTCCTTTACCTTATTCGTAATTCATACCTGTATTGGCTTCAGTCTTGCTGCACCTGCGTCATCTTCAGCCTCATGTCCCAGGTGTCTTGTATATACTTGTGGAAGAGTGTTCCTTTGAATAAACATTGTGTGGCTTACTATGTAAGCTCTGTAGATAACGTGCTATGTATGTATAAAACATGTAAACTTGTGCTGGTCAGTGGGACAGTATACATGTAGTTCTATGGCCATCTTTGTTTAAACACAGCTCTCAGTAATGCGTCATTGCAAATATTTCCAATTGAAAGGAATCTAATTTTTAAAATTAGATATATATATATATATATATATTTATATATATATATATATATATATATACACAAACACACACGCAAACACACAAACATGCACACACACACACACACATGAATATTACACTGTAGATTTTGCTAAATTGGATGTACAAGTTAGATTAGAAAAAAACCCTTAGAAAACATGGGTTATAAAGGGTTACGGTTTTCATAATTGGTCCCAAAGTATAGTGAATAAATGCCTTTCAATAAGCCGTTTTGAAGCATCTTTTGGCACTTTACAAATAATACTTTTCCACAATATTGTGGGATTACAAGATCCATATCTACATTGTATTGGTCAACTTACCATGGATCTTGATGTGCGCTTTGTCAGTCCTAATGCAAAATAAATGCATGGCTTTTTAATGGATCGTTTTCTGGCATCACTTAATTGTTTCCAATCATCCATAATGTAGGACTGGCCACATTATAGTTCATATCAATTAATAACACCACTAGGGCACATTGATTTATTAATGATTGGCTATTGGATGTCAAACATTTGTTAATTTCTGATATATAGTCTTAGAAAGGAAACCTGCTACATTTTTCCATTAGTAGCAAGGGATTTTTCATATGCACAACGCCACAGACAGGATAGCACATACCATGGTCTTTGATATACCAGTCATGGTGCACTGGCTGGAACATGAAATAGCCCAATGGGCCCACTGATGGGGATCGATCCTAAACAGACAGCACATTAGCCGAGTGCTTTACCACTGGGCTACATTCCGCCCCCATGTTGTATATGCCCAGAATAGCATACATATACATCAGGAGTGAGAATTCTCCTTGCATCAGCTGTTTTCCTCTCATGGAACATTGTGTTTCCTCGCATGTTGGTCATCCTTTCCTCCAAAATGTGTAAGATGGCACAAATTTTAACCTAGGATTTCAAGAATTTCCAGGACCCCTCTAGATTTCCTCTTTTTTACAGTTCACCAATTCCCACCCCTGATACATGTAATTAAAATTCATCATTTGGAAAAAGGAACCAAAATAAGCTTTTTTGGTTGTCATAATAATTGTGTCTCTTAAAGGTTAGTTAATCATCTGTATTCCTTCTGCACTAAAACAACTATGTCTGATTATAGCAAAGGGTATTTTCATATGCACTTTCTCCGACAAGGTTTTACGTAAACCGTAGTGTAAGGTAGGTCTGTTTGGAATGGTGAATATACTATAGTGAAACCTGTCTAGAATGGATCACCTCATAAACCTAATATTTATCTGATTTAGACGGGATCCAGTATTTAGAGGTTCATATTTTAGATTTTAGAACATTCGGGATCATGAAACTTGACCGGTTTTGACAGGATTCTGGTTTGTTCTGGTTTAGACTGGTTTCACAGTACTAATGATCTGGGTTAACAGCACTAATTACACCTGAGATATAGGGGTGCTGTGTTATATAACTAGTCACAGTTTAATCCAATGAAAGTATGCACTATATAGCCTGGTTGTTTTTCATCATAAGTTTCATTTTTATTTTTGGTGTAATGTTTATGGCAGAAATGAAAGGATCTTAAGGGTGGTATTTAAACACCTTCTAATGATTGTATCTAAATGCAACATTTTATAATTTAAAGTTTACGGTATTTGGGTGATTATATGTTTATGCAATAGGTGTTTATTTGTTAGACACTACCCCTTCCTTTAATATGAATAAGTTGTACAATGTAAGTCACCCTTTTCCTGCTCCTCTCTAAAGTGGTTATAACTTGCTACATGTAAATCAGCACATATAAATTTGTTATAAGTTATTAATTCAGCAGATATAAATTGGTTATAAGTTGCTAATTCAACAGATATAAATTGGCTATAAGTTGCTAAATCAGCAGATATAAATTGGTTATATGTTACTGATTCAGCAGATATAAATTGGTTATATGTTACTGATTCAGTAGATATAAATTGGTTATATGTTACTGATTCAGTAGATATAAATTGGTTATAAGTTGCTAATTCAGCAATGTATAAATTGGTTTAAGTTGATAGTTCAGCATATCTGTGTTGTTTAATAACCTCAAATGTTCTGTTTGTTTATAGTATTATAATTTTGTTGGTGTATTTCACGGGTTTCTTAAAGGCTTATTAAAAAAACAAAATGCCAGCTGCATAGGTTTACCATCAAGCAGATCCTGTGTTTACAATGTACACTACTTCAAAGTACAGGTAATTAACTTTCTGGCCATGACATTTCAAAAAAACCCACTGAGGTAATGTTTGCCAGATAAGTCCCAAACATTCAGGTCGAACCCTTCCTGAATGTTGTCAAACATTTCATTCGACACTTTGTACGCAAACGGTGTCACATTGAGCAGGCAACCACGTACATGTCTTTCTTTCATCAAGGTATGTAACACATTGATTTGTATGAGTCTGTGGCATTGCTACGATACCCGAAGTATTTTCACAGTTCAAAAAAAACATATTAAAAAATGCTTTTGCTAATTTCATTATTTGGTTTAACTGAAGTTGTGGTCTACAATTACTTAAAAGGATTGTTAAAGTATAAGGTTAATATACATGTACTGAAAAAATAGTTATGTAATTTCTTTATTTTACAACCATAAAAACCAGCAAACGTGGCATATTGGGGGTGGTCTTTTTGAGCAGGTAAACTTGGTGTGAAACGTTATGCAGTTATTTGCACATTCACCTCGAAGTGCTGTTTATAATAATGTAATAGACAGGTAGTTATCATGCATGGTTCATTATGCATGATTCTTTGTAAAGTGTATTATCTACATTTAAATAACAATTTTAAAATGTAATTAAATAGTTCTTTTAATAAAAATAGTCATCTGAAATTTAAAAATACATGTAATGGGGGTTTTATTGAGTAAAAAATACCATATGGTACAATTTTGGTAATTAGGAATACCTTTTCTATAGATTGTTGAAGAAATTATCATAATATTGTAGGATATGGGTGGGATGCTAAAACAAAATGTTTGACTGAAAGACTCATACACACACACACACAAACACACACACACACAGACACACACACACACACACACAGACACACACACACACACACCCCTTTCCATATTAACATTTATTAGTATGTAAATATTACCATAAAATAATTTTGAATGGGTCATTCTGCTTGTTTAGAAATTATATGAACATGACAAGGACAAGACAGATTTGGTTTAGTCCTGTACAAAAAGTTAAGCATTTATTTTTATTTTTTTTTGTTGGGTTGTTTAACGACGCACTCAACATATTTTAATTACGGTTATATCGGCGTCGGACATATGGTTATGTCGAGAAAAAACCCCAGTGGTCAGCTGACGGGGATCGATCCTAGACCGACCGCGCATCAGGCGGGCACTGTACCACTGGGCCACGCTGCCCGCTAAAAAAAAAACCTGAAAAAAAACAAGTTAAGCAGTCCAGCGGAAAAGATCACTTGAGCAGAAACATGCATCGAATATGATTTCAGTACCTAAAATATTCAACCTGATGACATAACCTCAGTGCCATAAATGATTGTTATGTATGTGGCTGGTATACAATGCCCTGTGCTTATAAAACTCATTGAGTTTTTTAGACTCAAGACTAAAAGTCTGAGATATCATGGCAACGCTCAATTTTCTGTTTGCTTGTGACATTATTAGAAATTGGATTCCAGTCGAAAGTTTTATAAGCATGGGCCAAGGTGTCCTCTAATAAAAGGTGGTCTGTATGTGGCTGTTAATCAAGGTGTCCAGTATGAAAGGTGGTCTGTATTCTATGTTTTCTCTGTTGCAGGTCCTGACTCGGGAACTGACCACTCAGCGAGTGAAGATGAAGACGAGTTCACTCCAAACGACCAACAGGTAAGTTTTCTCACCAACACTCCAGCCCACCTCATCTTTCTCACGGTGTACAGTAGTGCATGTGATGCATGGTCATTGTTTTCAGTTTGTCACTTGAAATGACTCGGTCAAACCGCTGTATATAATAATAAACTGTAGAATAAATTAGAAACATGATAGCACAGAATGTAAAGTATATTAAGAATATCATCAAATAAAACTGTAAGCTGATGGAATTTAATTGGAATATTATCAGTTGATAATGTTTTTTGTTTTGTGAAATAAATGTTTAAAATTTTAAGAAGGCATTTTAAAAATGTTTCAAAATGAATTAAGTTGAGCAACCATAAAAAAGTGATTAAATTTTTTTACATTGTAAACTTTTTCTTAATATTTTTTAACATAAACTGAAAAATAATTAATTGTTTTGATCTCTATTTAAAATGTGTACCATATATATGGTTAACAAATTCCACAGTTGGTAAAATTATTAATAACTTTACTATATTTTAAAAATAAGTGTAGATTGAGTTAAATGCATGTATGGACTAAAACTCAACTTTTACCTAAACTTTTATATTTTTAGGTTTAATTTGTGGATTGCCTTAAAGTCTGAAATATCATTATGAAAATATAAAACTTTATTGGCATCATTCACTATCTTATTTTGCAGTTACAGCTGTTTGACCAATCATTTCTAATGACTGTATAGTCACAAGGTGTAATTGTCTATTTTTGTTTGTAATAAAAACACATGGATATGGTTTTGATACTTTCGACTGTGTATGTTTGTTTTCAAAAACATGTTAAGTTGAAGCATTGTTTTGTTTAAATATTATCCGATTGTTTGGACAACATTATATAGGCATGACACCAGTTTTATCCATTAATAATAGACTGTTGGATCAGCAGAAATTAAAAAAATAAAACATTAAAAAAAAGTGTATAGAAATTGCAGTGTAAAATTAAAATTGTATGTTAATACTAGATCATTCCCTTCCATCCCCCACCCCCCAGGTGTTCTCAGACACAACTCGACATTTACTGCATTAGTTTTAGGTAACTTTTGCATTTGAACCTCTTAGGTCAGCAGAAGCAGGGCTTTAGATTGAATTAAAGTTGAGGCGATAAACGTTGTGCCCAAAATACAGATGTCCAAAATAATCATGCCCAAATTCGGTATAAACATACTGACCTCAAAATATCTCCCCTCAAAACCACTGAAATATTAAGTTTATTTTCATTAAAACAGCTAGAAATGCATTTCTGAATATTGACAACTCTACAGTAGCTGTTATAATGATAGTATTGACCTAAAATGACCTTCCTGTACTTAGAAAAAAAGGTCCCCATTGTGCCCAAATTGGTGAGATCTAAAGCCCTGACAAGAAAGGTTGATATTTTGGCCACTTTCACTTTCACAGTCTCAGTTATAGAGGTATCAATTGGAACAAATTCAACACATCATTCATTCCCATAGAGTTAACCTTATTTAATGAGTCATCGTAATAACTTGTAATTCGTCTTAAACACACAGCTATTCACTCAAATATTCAAATGTAGACCGTAGCCCATTAGTATAACACTCGCCTGATACACTGTCAGTTTAGGATCGATCCACGTTAGTGGGCCCACTTGCCTATTTCTCGCTCTAGCCAATGCACCAAGACTGGTATACCAAAGGTCGTGTTACACATGTACAGTGTATGTCCTATCCTGTTTATGGGATGGTGCATATAAAAATCCTTTGCTACTAATGGCAAAATGTAGCGGGTTTCCTCTCTAAAACTACGTGTCAAAAATTACCAAATGTTTGACATCCAGTAGCTGACGATTAATAAATCAGTGTGCTCTAGTGGTGTTGTTAAACAAAACAAACTTTGTATTCAGTTATCTATGGTTTTATGTGGCTGCTTTTTCATATACACATTTTAAGTACAGTGTACAGTTTAAATGTATATATTCAAAATGAAAAGAAAAAAAAAGGAGATGGTCTTATCCATAAGCACCTGTCACTCTGAGCTGTAATGCATCATATTACAGATACAAACAAAATGGCTATTGCTCTTTAATATAGCTGGTCATTTCAGAAAGGATCCTTTGTGGAACATTGCAAGAATGTAAGCAACAAAAGTCATACCGTTTTGTAGACTTCCGCATAACAAAGACCCACTTTATGGTCATACTTTGGTTTCATTAAAATGTTGGCAATGTTCCAAAATCATTGGCTGATGCTGTCAAAATTCATCATAGAAAAGTCTTGTAGATTTTACAACTCTAGACAACGTGGCAGTTGGCCAAATTTAATTTAGCAAAAGATTGGGTTTGTAACATGTACGTAATTACATTAGGAGTTGCTGGTTTCTAAGTGGTTTAGTGTTTGAAAACGTAGCTAACATTTGTAGTGCAATAATCAATAATTCTCTATTCCGCTTTTTGGCCAAAAGTAGATTTAATTTGTAGATACATGTATTGGATATGAAGATTGAAACTCGGGTTTTTTTTTCTTACTCGTTTTTTTTTTTAAAAAGATGATTTCTTGGGAATATTTTGTTCAGACGTACTAGACATACACTGTTCTATTTCAATCTTGGAACAAAATAAATTGTGTTCAGAAAGTGGATTCGGTTATTATAGAAATATTTCTTTAGACTACTTGATTAATTTTTGACAAAAACCAAGTTTATAATTTTACTCACATACTGTATATTCACTGACATTTTTATAAATATGTAAAATAAAGTCCATATTTGAATCGGTAACCCTAAGTATTATTTTCATGGGTTTTTCTAATTTGTATGATATTTTAGATCGGTTAATGTTGATTAAAATTAGGCAAAAATTATAAAAAGTTGCATTTACTTACAGGCATTTGTGGCCAGCTGTCCAGTATTATGTCCGTTATTCCCAATAACAGTATTTTTCTCACCAAATGTTTTTTTTTAAACAAACTGAGATTCATATCTCCATATTTGGTGATTTTTCTTGTTGATAAAACCATCAAATTTATTATCAAATTAACTGTCACAATCGGCTATCAATCCCTTAAAATGACCGTGACATGCCACCATTGTTGCTAAGCGAAAATACTTGCCAGAAACCACTTTTAGAACTCAAAATTCCAATGTATTTTCCATTGTAAAACCAAAAACTAATGATACAGGAAACTCAATTGTCTTCCGTTTCCTGTTAATACATTATTTCTGTTGAATGTTGCATGCCAAACAGCAGGAAATATGAATTTCTTTCATTCTTACTTTCCCTAGCAGCTCTGTCAGTGTATTCTCAATGGGTTAGAACGGGTACTGGAAGGAATGACTACTCCAACCTTCATCTTTAATTTTACAAACAACATTCTGTGTTATCTGCCCCCAGTAATCCCCAGCTAATATTTAGGTCACAGTGACCTATATTTTACAATATACATTCATGTAAATATTTAGTTTGCTCAACATATCCTACACCATAAAAATCAGATGTTATTACATAAATAATTAAATAAATAAATATTAATTTTTAAAATCTGGTGTCATTTAATAAATATGAATTACAAGTTTTTGACCTCTTTCTTCTTCTTTTGTTATCATGATAATTGTATTAAATATTTAAAATGCCAAAGTCTGCCATAATTGAAAAAGTTAACTAAAAACAACATCACCCCCAAAAACATATTTCACTACTACTGGTACTATTAATATTTGGTGTGTTTGATAGATTCAGAAGCTGTTCATGTGGTTAGTAGATTTTACTTTTATCAGGTACAATTAAGTTACTAAACTGGTTATGATTTAAAGTAATTAATTTTATTATGTTGGTTTTCTGTAAATTTTTGTTTCGTTTTGTTTGAGTAATTCATTTTTGTAATGAATTTGTGGTGATGGTCTTGTACCCCGATTTGTGATTCACATTTTAGGTTTTTTTTTAATGTTGTGCATTTTGTTTGATTTTGTTTTGATTTGTTTTCATTCATTTTCATTTTGAGTATCTCTCATGTGTTGTCGTCCTACTTCCTTTGTTTAGTTTTCATTTCGAAGCACAAGTCCCACTAGTTCCCTCACATCGGCATCCACCAACAGTAGCGTCTTTAGACACCGACACAATGTGAGTATCACGCACTAACGTTCATCATTGTTCATTGTTCATCTTTTAATTTTTTTTACTATAGCATGAATTTAAGTTTAAAATTGTACTAAAATTAAACAAGTTAAAGATAGTTGATGATTGGTGCTGTTATATGTATAGGATTCATTGTTACACATATCTGTATTGTAGTCAAAGAGTTTAAATAATCCGGAGAAAGCATATATTTTCATGTCTTTATATTTGTAAGACCAGCAATACCCATGTACATGTACACTTTACATGTATGTCATATATCATATAAAGCAAAACTACATGTACATGTACTAGACTTGCATCGGGGCCCAAAATTGGCTGAAGTTCCTGCAAAACATAATTATATATACTTGATTTTATTTTAAGGAAATAAAATCCCGGTCAGTGGGCCCATTGAGCTATTTATCACTCCAGCCAGTGCACTACAATTAGTACATCAAAGGCTGTGGTATGTGCTATCCTGTCTGTGGGATGGTGCATATAAAAGATGCCTTGCTACTAATTTTCTAAGAGTGTAGCCCATGAAGTGGCAACATCTGTGTGGTTCTTAACCATATGTCCAACGCCATATAACCATAAATAAAATGTGTTGAGTGCATCGTTAAATCAAACATTTCCATCCTTAAGGAAACAAAAGGTAAACCTATAGGGCTGAATTTATAAATCCTGCTTATACATGTGTAACTAAATACATTTACAATGCTTAGACACCTGCTTTCAAGAAATATATTGCTTTGTAAATCTGGACCATAATGCCTTAAAAAGTTACCACTATATATGTACATACACTAGATTTATCATTTAATTAACCTGCACACAGAGACATCAAAACTTGTGCATGAAGCTACAAAAAGAACATTAAAAATGGCCTCTAGTTTATGGTAGCCCCACTCCCATGGCAAGAGATATTCTGTGTCGGGGCTAGTAAATAACTACTATTACCATGCCTGACGGCTAGTGAAATGTTTTGGATCAAATGTTGCAATTAAGTTTGCTTTGTAAATATGAATATCCTGCCCCCACGCCAACCCCCCAATGTTAATGTTTTTAAGCTCTATCTTCCTCTTTAGGTGACATATCTCATTATTACTATTATTTTGTAGAAGTGTATTAACTTAAAATAAAGTAGGGCTAGTGAATTTTTAATCATGGCTAGTAAATGTTTTAAATCACTGATCCCACCGCTAGTGGACTTTATAAAAATTCTAGAAGCTCTGCCTCTATAGATAGGTAGCTACTTAATGAAAGAAAGGAAACATTTTGTGATTTAATTAACTGTAAATATGTGTAACAGTTTATACATTTTGCAGCAAGCCATGATCAATTGTTTTTTCTTATTTTCGATTGATTTACCTCTAACCATTTTTAAGTAAAATATTTTATTTTCATCTTAAATTGAGGTTAATATTCTATTCATATCACATTACAATGACATGTCTCTAGGTGAGTATTGTATTTCTGTTGCAGTCACGATTACAATATAAATAGATATGTGTTAAATACTGAATAGATACATGTGTTAAATACTAACAAGATATAAACATGTACATGTACGTTAAATACTAATGTTATTGTATATATGCTGTACTATGATGGTCTGTATGAATGTACATGTATCATTGTATGTTAGAACTGACATGTATGAAAATACCAGAACAATTCATTCATTGAGTTCATTAAGTTCATCCTATAATACAACTATAATATAGGTTACGTTGTTACCGTATGTGCAGTATACCACACTGCATTGATTTGTTCTTTGTCAAGAGTCCGATAATATCTCTGTTAATGATGTTATTAAAATGAGTCTTTCATTTTAACCTGCTGCTCAGTATATTTTTCTCTGTGTTTTTCGCTCAGCTTTTCAAAGCGTTATTGTGGCTAGATATAACCAAACGTTTGAAAGGAATATTTGTTTAATGACATTGTGTAATCATAGGCTATTTATAGTTGGTAAAAGATTAAACAGTTGATGTGATAAGACAGATTATATGCAGTTTCCTCTAAAACAGGACAGCATTTGCCACATGATCGGCAAATTGGTGCAATAGATTCTAATCTGTGAATCCATACTTAGTTTTCAGGGTTTACAGAATGGGTGGGTCGCGGGTGAGGAGCTTGTGGTCATGGCCCATCCCCCATAATTCTCCATTATTGTGCTCAGCAGCTGGACATTTTTTATTTGAACACCTGTAATTCAATATTTTCTCAGAGAAATCTCACATAACAGGTTCAGACCTTTCAGGCTCTAAAATTTCAGTCACCTAGGCTATCAACCTGACAGTGGCCCCACACACCCCACCCCTTTCAAGTATTTTTTGTGGACCTTGGCATTGTCATTTACATCATTACATGTATATTTAATACTCCACTGCAGTATTACTGATTGAAATAGGAAATAACCCACTAGGTATAGATCCTGTGTCCTGTCACATGTCATGGTGAGCACACTAACTACTGAGCTACTTCATGCTCTTTCAAACACTTTGGTGGGTTTTTTTTTTTTTTTTTTTGTTTTTTTTTTAACATAGTGTCAAAATTATACAGTGTTTACGGTTAAGTGCATATACACATGTATGTGTTAGATCCAAACATATTTGGATTCGCTGTGACGACTTTATTTAGCTAACTCAATCAATAGCTAAATGTTGCAGTTAGTGGTAGGAGAACACTGCACTGGAAATAGAATGGATCAATGAGAGTTCAATCAGGGCTAATGTAGCTCTGGGTGAGCACAAATGTTAGCCAAGTTATCTGTTATACTTCTTCTTCTTCTTTTAAATTGCAGAAACTTCCAGCTATGTTTTTTAACAAAATGTATATCATTAATATATGAATTTGTTTTGCCAAATTAAAATTAAAAAAAAAAAGTTTTAATTTTTATTTTTTATTTTTTTTTAAATAAACTTCACAATTGGTGAGTGACAAAGCTGAGTTAAGACTTCAGTCTTAAAACTCATATGTTTGTACAGTGAAACTCCTCTAAACCGGACACCCGTGGAACCAAGTAAAAAGTCCACTTTTAAGAGGTATCCTATTTAGAGAGGTTCTCTTCTGTACAGATATTTAAAAGGGGGACTGCAAAAAAACGTCCCCATTTTGAGGGAATTACAGTTTACAGAGGGTCCGGTTTTGAGAAGTTTCACTGTATACAGAGGCAGGATTTACACGCAGCTCATTTAAATTACATGTACCGTAGTTGCGTGCTCACCTGAGGTGTTTTGGGTTACAGGATCATATCCCCTTGGTGAACCATTTAGGTGTTTTTTTCATATCCTAAGCAGTGTTCCATGGTCGGTTTATCAAAAACCTTGGTATGTGCTGTCTTGTTTATGGGAAATTGCATATAAAAGATCCCTTGCTGCTATTTAGGGACTAAATATTGAAATAACCATACGTTACACTCCACATACACGTATCTTTGAAATATCAC
>JAECMU010035627.1:0-11540 GCA_016106625.1 Dracogyra subfuscus
TTATTTAACAATACATTTAATACATTTTATTTAAGGTTATAAGGCCACACCGAAAAAGAGAGAAAACCTGCTGCTGTCACACAATATGCTTCCCACAGACAGTATAGCACATTCCCGTTTTTCTGAAGCACTAGCTAGAGCGATATCTTTAAAAATATGGGAGTGGGGAGGGAAATACAAAACTCCCACAAAAACTAATGGGTATATTATCATAGTTTAACCTGACTGGACAGAAAGTTTTGTTTGTTTTGTTTAACGACATCACTAGAGCATACTGATTTATTAATCATCGGCTATTGGATGTCAAACATTTGGTAATTTTGACATATTATATTCTTATTGATGAAACCTGCTACCTTGTTTCATTAGTAGCAAGGGATCTTCTATATGCACCATTCCACAGACAGAATAGCATATACCATGGCCTTTGGTATACTAATCGCCGTATACTGGCTGAGACAAGAAATAACCCATTAAATGTTTTCAGTTAGTAGCAAGGGATCTTTTATATGCAATATCCCACAGACATGATTGCACATACCATGGCCTTTCATATACCAGTTGTGGTGCACTGATTGGGATGAAACACAGGCTAATGCAGGACTCACACTGGAACCAATCTTGGCTTAGCCAATTTTCAGATATGTACATGTATGCTGAGTATTTACTTGAAAATTATTAAAATGTGGTTAATTTAAGGAATATTTTATTAGCCCAAAACTAGATTTTATAGCCACCTTGAATAAAAAATTAGCAATTAGCTAATCATCTTAATTCAGGGTGTGTGTGTAGATTGCCAGAAAATTGATTGTGAAATACAGTTGATAAATTCTAAGTTTATTTTGTATTTAATAATTTTGTATTTTACTCATATTTTAACCCCGCAAACATGTATATCCAAAGAAATAGACTGACAATAGTAATACCATATTATATATATATCTTGGTACCAATTATTAACAAATTTATGTCCCTCATCAGATAATTTCATTTGTCATTCAATAAAGATTGTGACAAGTGAGAATTATTTCACTTGAGACATAAATTTGATAAGTGGTTTATTATCCTCTATTTAAGTGACATCAGGTTGTTAAGGGACAGTTATCTCCAATTACATGTTCCTTATGGTACCAATCAAAGAACAGACTGATGCTACATTTACACCTTTTACAGGCAGTCATTTACGTCATCAAAACCCAAAAGGTTTCATTTGTGTTCATCGCTGAATGGAAGATGAATGGCTCGTCAGGTCATACTATCAAGAAACATGTTTTAATAAGGTAACCTGTTTTAATGGATTACTCAATCTGATTACAATCTGACATCAATCGATTATAATGTAAATCTTTCAGAACAATTATTTTTAAAATGATCAACTTGAATAAGACATGTATGTTATTTAGTGTGTAACTATTGGATTATTCAGACAGAAAGGTCAGATGATATTTTTTCCTGCCTTCATTGGTGATAATCACAATCAAAGGATCAAGCTTCACAGTTAACAACCTTAGCTTTTACCATAATAATTTGCCATAATAATCTGTCTTTTTCTTTCTTTTATCAAGACCGTTGTAGAATTTATCATATAGGGAGATAACTTTTTCATATACCCATCTGCATCCATTAAATAACATTTTATTTAAATGATGTATATATATGGAGAAAACAAAGCCATGGACTCACAAGACATAAAATTAATCATTATGGTTTCTTCCCAATTCCCCTACAGAAGACTACCGGTACATATAAATAAAACATACATGTTTTAAGGTTTTATAAATATTTATTGCTTGTTTGATAAAGAATTCAATCAAACTGCATGTGTCTATACTAAAAGTCATGTTTGGTGAAAAATTTAAGTAAACATTAACCAAGGTGAAGAAGAATTAAAATTCATATCTTAAAAAAATCGGGCCCACCGAGTTCCCCACAAACCCAAAAACCATCAACAATAATAAAACAAAAAACACCTTAAAACTAGTGTAACCCGATTTTAACCAAATGTTTCACAGCCAGTAGAAGGATACTGTTTTAATTAGCAACATGTCATCATTTATATACACTTTCCCACAGATTGGACAACACCATACCACAGACTGATATTTTTAAATCACAACACAGCAGTTCATATAGGTTATTATACATGTTTATGAATGTCAAAATATAGACCTACCATCAGAAAACACAATACTTAGCCAAAGCCTGTACAGCCAAAGAATAGTGAAGATATTAACATGGACAACACCAATAGGGCTTCATACAATTGTCATGCAAGAAGCCATAGGCCAGTCTTGCCCACTTACAAGTGTATGTATTATTCAAACACCTATACTCTCTACAATATTTAGCCAAAGCCTGTACAGCCAAAGAATGGTAACAATATTGACATGGACAACACCAACAGGGCTTCATACAATTTGTCATGCAAGAAGCCATAGGCAGGTCTTGCCCACATACAAGTATATGTATTATTCAAACACCTATACTCTCTATAATATTTAGCCGAAGTATGTACAGTCAAAGAATGGTAACAATATTGACATGGAAAACACCAACAGGGCTTCATACAATTTGTTATGTAAGAAGCCATAGGTCAGTCTTGCCCACATACAAGTGTATGTATTATTCAAACACTTATACTCTATACAATATTTAGCCAAAGCCTGTACAGCCTAAGAATGGTAATGATATTGACATGGACAACACCAACAGGGCTTCTTACAATTTGCCATGTAAGAAGCCATAGGTCTTGCCCACATACAAGTGTATGTATTATTCAAACACCTATACTGAAAAAACTCTCCACCGACCAATGCCCCCAGGGTCAGGTGCTTAATCAGTCTATTCGTGGCTGGAAGCTCACACTTGCTTCAGCTTACTAATACGACTACATGGCGAGATTTTATTGATCATTCCATCCATTTTGTTCCCAAAAGTCTTATATCTAATGAGAGGCAAGTACAATTTAATTATTCAGCGTGGCTGGAATGGTAAACCTCTCTGTGAAGAACAATGTGAAATCTACTCCGTCGAGCATTCTCTTATGATGTCAAGCATTCTCTTATGATGTTGCAAGATGAGAGATGACAAATTGCTTTCCATTGTGTGTCAGATACTAAGAGTTATTCTCGATCAAACTAACAGACACTAGCAGACGACATGCAGAGATAAGACATATCCCATATGGCTTCATGATAAAAGCCAGAAGAGATTCTCACCTTACACGATTAGTTGCAAGCGATCATCATGAAATGTAATGTCAATGTTCATTGGTCCATGGTTACAAGCGGTCATCATTAATTGTAATGTAGATATTCATTGGTCCATACAAAGCTGAATGTTGTCCAGCTACATATTATTATTAGGTTACCAACAAATGGTAAATGTAACACTGGGTCAGAATGACAGTAGAAATCCACTGCAATCATATCATAGCATTAATATTATATCATGACCTACTCCGAATGTGGCTTAAATTTTCTTTCATTAATTATAACTGTAGTTTATAATATATATTCATATAGTGATTAAATTTGTATGCATGCTCAAATATTAATTACTGCAGTTGCTGCAGTGCTCCAAAGGTAAGAGTTAAATTACCAACCTACTAATTTACCAATTAATATAAGTCATGGAGACTCGACTAAATGGATTCTTATATATTGATTAAAAAAATTAAAGGAACACACCTGTACATGTAGTAGTAACAGCAAATAAAACACTTATCCACATAGTGAAAGAAAGTTATAACTATGTCACTGACATTCAGACCCATATTATATCTTTGCATTTTAGACAGTTATAAATATGCTATTAATTAATTAAATTTTATCTAAAAGATTATGTATTCCTTTGTTATAGAATTTTCCCATCAGTATCCATACTTCTATTATATTCACCAAACAAGCACACATACCACAGCCTCAGATATACCAAGTTGGGTTAGAATGGGAAAAATACACCGATTCAGTTCAATCCACTAACCTACATTTCCCTCTCTGTGTAGCCAAAGAACTCTGTATAATTGCTGTAATTACGATGCAGGCAGCAACAGACATATAATTCCCAACCATAATCCCCCCAAGTGGCAATGAAAAAAAAGAAATGTTCTTTGCTAATTTTCTATTTCCTTGATACCGTATGTCTCTCAATCATTGCGAAGAAAACCTTTGGCTAGATATAGCCGTGCGAGCCAGCTGTGCCAAATTTAACTGTTATCGTGATGTCATTAAGAAAAGGATTTTCTGTGGTCTGCACTGCTTAGCCATCTTGATCTCTGAGAACATCAACTTGAGGTGCTTAGCAGCCTTTGTACATGTCTTACGATCCGTGCATCTAACACTAAATACTATGGCTGTGTGTAACTGCATACTGCTGTAATATCACCAACAATGGCTTTGCTGTGATTTAGTCTGGATGTATATCCACTTCGACTATGCAAAATACAATCTTCATACATTCAACGACTTTTCAAGTTATTAAATTGACCTAATAACCAAAGTACACACCTTTTTTGTTTTGCATCAAATATATTTTGACCTATTAAAAACATTAGGCCTGGTGCTTTTAAAACTTTTACAGTCTAAGACTCAAGACTAATAGTTTGTTTTGTTTAATGATACCACTAGAGCACATTGATTTATTAATCATTGACTTGGGATGTCAAACATTTGGTAATTTTGACATATATTCTTAGAGATGAAACCTGCTACCTTGTTTCATTAGTAGCAAGGGATCTTTTATATGCACCATCCCACAGACAGAATAGCATATACCATGGCCTTTGGTATACCAATCGCCATGCACTGGCTGAGACAAGAAATAGCCCAAAGGGCCCACCGATGGGCATCGATCCCACACAGACCACACATCAAGAGAGTGCTTTACCATTGGGTTGCATCCAGCCCCAAGTCTAATAAGAGTCTGAGACAGTAATGCCAGGCAACCTGTATGTGTGTGAAATCATTAAAGGATAACCAGAAACAAATTGCACTTGCACAAAGTGAAGTTTTAAGCATGAAGTCATGTGTAATTTAATGGTTAAAAAGCTTAATCATTGTGCATGGAAGCTAGCTGCAATGACTGCTGAGTGCTTGTCCTGATGATGAGGTCATAAACTTGAGAAACACATATACAATGGGCACTGTTTAAACCAGATTCAAGGGAAACTTATAAAATGTTCCTAGTATACACAGGGTACTGGATTAGACAGACTTCACCCAAGATATTGTCACTGGACAGGACTTTGAGACTGGGCCGGTTTACACAGAACTCTGGATTACACAGAGTTCAATCTGAACAGAATTCACTGTATATAATCACAACCATGAAGAACATTCTTCAGCTTTACTGCATCCATTGATTTATAACAAAGGCAATTGCTGCTTACTAATAGACAATACATTATTTATACCACGGCAGTCAATATCACATTGAATACCATACAGTTTGTAATTTAATGCATCCTTTAAAAAATCTATTCCACATTTGCTATGTGGTGTGTAACATAATCATGAATGAGGAATTCAGTAAATCACTTTTGCATCTATTTGATCAGCTATAATAAAGAAAAATGTATTGAACTCAAACTGGTTTTAGTTTTATACTTTGTAAAAAGTATAAATTAGTTTTTTTGTAGATTGCTTTAAAAAAAATTGCAAATCTGAGAATAGAAAAAAGGTATCCATTGACCATGTCACCATTAAAGAAAGAAAGAAATGTTTTATATAACAACACACTCAACATATTTTATTTATGGTTATATGGTGTTGGATATATAGTTAAGGACCACACAGATATTGAGAGATGAAACCTGCTGTCGCCACTTCATGGGCTACTTTTTTATTAGCAGCAAGGGATCTTTTATATGCATCATCCCACAGACAGAATAGTACATACCACAGCCTTTGTTACACCAGTTGTGGATCTCTGGCTGGAATGAGAAATAGCCCAATGGGTCCACCGATGAGAATTGATCATAGACCAACCATGCATCAAGTGAATGATTTACAACTAGGCTACATCCAGCCCCCAATTTGCCAGAAAGCCCCAATAAAGAAATGCATCCTAATGACATCTGCCCACACGCGATGGTGCACTTACACATTCCAGCTAGTAAAATGCTGAACTTGAACTCAAGCTTGGCAGTCAGGTCATGGAAGTTTGGTGTAAAATCTATATGTCTAAATTAGCATTTGTGTAGGTGGAACTTTTGTGTTTAAACAATTCCCTTCATACTTAACGCTTTACTACTGGACTATATCCCACCCCGCCCCTTTAAGAGGTTGAAATTAGTTTTATTTGTAGCTTGTTTTTAAAAAATGGCAATTCTGAGAATCGAAAAAATGTATCCATTAACCATGTCATCTTTAAAGAAATATATAAAATAATTTAAAAAATTTAGAATTTCAGTTTTAAAAGATTTGAGATTAACAAGGATGACATACACCTAAACATGCTAACTGAGGGTAGATGTAGATCTGTAGTATAGAGTGCTAGCCTGATGTACAGGAGACTTGTAAGATGAACCATCCTTAATGAATTATGGGATATTTTTCTGGTGACAGCAGATTTTTCTTCATCTTTCTAAATCACGAGTGACAATATATCAGACACCAAATAACAGTAGTTTAATATAAGCTGAGGTGTTGTTTCTTTCCTTTTGAACAGTATGAAAGAAAGAAAGAAATGTTTTATTTAACAACGTACACGACACATTGTATTTATGGTTATATGGCATCAGACATATGGTTAAGGACCACACAGAACAGTATGAAAACGTTAAGGACCTACTTCTTGATCGATGTTCCATAATAATTGTTTGAAAATTGCTAAAAATGTATAGTAACAGTATGAAACATTTATGAGGATAGCCCAAGAAAACACTGCAATTATTAACCATTTAATCAAATCTAACAGGGTTTTTTTCTTCAATGAATACATATGTACATGTATGTAACAAATGTCTGAGATTTCACTTTACCTTAGTTTATTTCCTCGGTCATTAAAACCTTGAAAATTCATTCATTTATTATTTTGTTCAATTATTCATCAGACGTCACTGTTTAATGGCAGCCATCATTCTCACTCCCCATCACCTCCCTGAGACTAGTTCAAGGTGAATCATTTTCAACTCCCCTTAGCACGTGAATTTACATGTTATCAATATGGTAATATCTCCAATGGCAACCCGTAATTCAAGTTAATATACGGGAACAATTAATCATTCCCTTTAACTTGATTTTTATGGCAATGTCTGATTCATTCATTTAAAAATAAAAATTTCTTCCAAGTATATTCTGTCCACTTTCTTTAAAAGATTCTGTACAGTTTACCAGCTCTCTACGAAGGAGTGAATATGGAATGCAGCCTAATTCAAGGGTAATATAGTCCTCTCAAAATTTGACAGTTTTAAGAGGTGATCCCATTTACATATAATAAACTCCTACCGAGTTCCAAGTTGCATTAAATTGAAGATGGAAGATCAAAATGTACCAACTCCATTACGTTTCATGTAATTCTGAATAGTTGTCTCTTCCCTCTATAGAAATCTATTCACCCTATTGTGAATCACCATATCAACACTCCACTTTGAAGAGTTGCCCACCATTTGCCCATGATTAACCCTTTTATTGGATATCGACTAGCTGGATTGCAGTATATTTGCCCTCTATTTGTATATGTCTTCACCCTTTTTCTTATGACAACACAATGTGCTGCTAAATTGCATCATCTCTCTAACAAGCTGTGCGTCAAATAGTATTAAACATTTACTATGCAATCTGTCTCATTTTCAAAAAGGAAAGAAATGTTTTATTTAACGATGTAATCAACACATTTTACTTATGGTTATATGGCATCAGACATATGGTTAAGGACCATACATATATTGAGAGAGGAAACCCACTGTTGCCACTTCATGGGCTACTCTTTTTGATTAACAGCAAGGGATGTTTCATATGCACCATACCACATACAGGATACACAGCTTTTGTTACGCCAGTTTTGGAGCATTGGCTGGAATGAGAAAAAGCCCAATGGGTCCACCGACCGGGAATCAAGTGAATGCTTTACCACTAGGCTACATCCTCCCCCCCCACATTATTAAAAAACCCACTCCATTAATGAATTAAAATATCAAACGTTTGTTTATAGAAATTAAATCTACATCCCTATAATAAATAAATAAATAATAGCTTGATTTAATTTTTCTAAATGTAGAATTTTAAGGCCCTTATCTTGTATAAAAAACAAGACAAGAATGTCTTTAGTATATTTATAGGGGTGGGATGTAGGCCAGTGGTAAAGTGCTCCCTTGGTATGCGATCGGTTTGAGATCGATCCCTGTTGGTGGGCCCATTGGGTTATTTTTCGTTCCAGCCAGTAAACCATGACTGGCATATCAAAGGTTGTGGTATGTGTTGTCCTGTCTGTGGGATGGTATACATAAAAGATCCCTTGCTGCATTAGGAAACAAGTAGCAGGTTTCCTCTGATGACTACTTGTCAGAATTACCAAATGTTTGACATCCAATAGCCGATGATTAATTAATCAATATGTTCCAGTGGTGTCGTTAAACAAAACAAACTTCTTAGTATATTTATAAGACAACCTTTGCCAGTACATGGTTGGCTGTACCATATGTCAGCTGCCTTCATGAATATAATTTGGTCAATTTATGAAACTGGTTTTAAACCATTAACAATATGTTAAAGTTTGTTTTGTTAATTAGCAACACCACTAAAGCACATTGATGAATAAATCATTGGCTATTGGATGTCATACATTTGATAATTCTGACAGTGTTAAGAGAATACCCACTACACATTTCCATTAACAGCAATAGATATTTTATATGCTCTAAAAAAAAAAAAAAAAATTGGTTTGTTTAACGACGCACTCAACACATTTTAATTACGGTTATATCGGCGTCGGACATATGGTTATGTCGAGAAAAAAACCCAGTGGTCAGCTGACGGGGATCGATCCTAGACCGACCGCGCATCAGGCGGGCACTGTACCACTGGGCCACGCTGCCCGCTATATGTGCTCTAAAAGGACAATAATATATTATGACCCATCATAGGGCACTGGTTGATCCTGTAACCCAAGCCCTTCAGATGAATACTCTACTGTGAGTTAAACCCCATTCTTCCATTAACAATAAATGCAAAAACTCAAACCATTCAGTTAAAAAAAAGAAGAAGAAGAAAACAAAACAAGATTTGCCAATAAATGGCTAGTTTGGCTAACCAGTTCACATCCAGAACTAGTCTGTATGGAAATTAAATGTGCTCTAGGTTATAAATGTCATTTGGTTCGAGAAGTCTGTTGATGGACAACAACAAAATTGCTTCCAATTTAAGCTAACTTTTGTCAGTGAAAACACATTAACAATCAAAGTAAATTAGTCGCCAAAAATGGAGACTATTTCTGACATATTATTTGCATTTGATAAATATTTAAATATGTGGGTGCGGAGTATGATAATAACAATCAATGACTTACAACTTGGCTACACTGACAGAAATTAATTATGATACTGCCGAGAAACAAAACAACATTATTGCCAATGATTGTGATTGTTGTGTTTATATCCATGTTCATCAATTATGGTCCAGTCAAGCTATTCTGGGCACGTCATTCAGCAGCAGCAAGGGCCATGCAGCATTCAAGACACTGAGGTTGATGGGTTTATAGGTTTACACAAGTCCCATTAACAACACACTGGTTCCTTCTAGCAGGAAACCACAAAAACAAACAAGCGAATAAACAAAACAAAATGACAAACAAAAAGAAGGCACAAATTAAAACAAAATTAAATAAATTTCTCCCAGTTTCTGTTAACCTATGACCATGATTTATGTACCAAATGATGCACCATTGAACACTCTTTACACGCATATATAACAATTATTCCCCCGGTTTGTTTTCATCAAGTTATGTTCAAGCAAACTTAGCAGAAGTTTCTTATTTTGTTCACTATATAAAACTCACAGTGAATGCAAGATGAACTATATTCTTCAGCAACAAAGTTAGTGAGTGAATCACTAGTAAAATGCTTTGACAGTGTATACACTAATATTTTTCTGTCATATACTGTATAATTTCATACTAGCTAGGGGCTGTTCATAAATGTGTATAAAAACTTTATGCTAGGGAAGGGGAAAGTGTTATAATGCTATCTTACACTTTAAAAAAAAAAGAAAAAAAAGAAAAGAAATGCAAACAAATATTGATAACAATATCCTTTAAAAAAAAATTTAAATCAATGTTTTTGAATGTGTATTTTGTAAAGGAAGGAAATGTTTTATTTAATGACACAATCATCACATTTTATTATGGTGATATGGTCTCCGACATATGGTTAAGATCACACAGATATTGGGAGAGGAAACCCACTGTCGCCACTTCATGTGCTACTCTTTTTTATTAGCAGCAAAGCATCTTTTATATGCACCATCCTACACAAAAGAATAGTACATACCATGGCCTTTGTTACACCAGTTGTGGAGCACTGGCTGGAATGAGAAATAGCCCAATGGGCCCACAGGGCTCGACCTTAGCGGTAGCCCGGGGTGTTTTGGCTACCGATTTCTCATACGGACTCAGGGTTCGAACTTAACGGTCGCCCGATCGCCCCTGGCGACTGAAAACGGCGACGGGCGACTGACAACCCACAGTAAGGTTGCCCGCCTGGCGACCAATTTTTCTTTATTTGTTCGTGTTTTCTCTTATAATCTGTTGCAGTATTATTGTTTTTAAGACAATATTATTCGGGCAAGTAAAAATACAGACGGGCAAGTGAAAGTGCTGTCACCACTTGCCCGGTTGGCAACTCAAAACAAAAGTTAAGCGCAGACACTGCGGACTACCAGTTGTCTAACCCAGGTAGTCCGCCGGGCTACCAGATGTTTTGACATGTCCAGTCACTCCCCAATCAGCAAGACGTTTAAGTCATCAGTGTCTGAAATTCCACCCTTTTATGTGCGTGCACTCTACTGCCACGAGCTGCTGGAAATGTTAATTGTTCCCTAGTCTGACCAACAGTTGGCGGTTGAGTAATTTTGACAATCAACAATACGGCCCGTTGTTTTGACGCCAACTTATAACTAATGCTTTGCATTATCAAGACTATTTGCCGCCAGCTGAAGTCTAAACTAAACCGTAACTCAATCGCTGTTTATTTTCTTCCAGCCTACCTATGCAGATTATCAGATTATTGTTTACAAAATTAAAATCTATTATTATGTTAAAGACATATATAAATTGACAAATGTTTTCAATGTTACAATTATTAATCTTTCTTACAAATTATTTTTAATTAAATCTCTCTTATCGTTTACTATTGCTTTGCATAATATCCTCGTTCAAAATGGCATCTGGTCGTGTCACGTGATAACACAAACACACATGGCGATCCCCTGTCTGGCTCACGGCATTTACATGTTTATTGTCATCAATAAAAACTGCTATTGTTTTAGAATAAAGGCAAGTATTGTTAAGATTCTTCGAAATGACACCTATTAAAGATAGTTAAA
>JAECMU010035668.1:6030-16457 GCA_016106625.1 Dracogyra subfuscus
AACAAACACCACATACAAACAGACAAACACACACACACACACACACACACACACACACACACACACAAAACACATACACACACATACACACAAACGGAGACAACCACAACCACACCCATCCCCACTCCCTACCAAAACTCACCCGACTTTACAGCATTATGGGGTGGAGGTCTTTTTTCTCTCCACAAACTCCAATGTGTCCTGAGGTTGAAACAAAATATAGGACACACTACTGTTTTCTCACACATATTGCAGTTTTGTTGATGTCATGCTATGATAAATACCCTTTAAAATGTTTTGTTTTGTTTGACGACACCACTAGAGCACATTGATTCATTAATCATCGGCTATTTAATATCAAACATTTGATAATTTTGACAGGAAATCCGCTACATTTTTTCATTAGTAGCAACGGATCTTTTATATGCACCATCCTACATACAGGATAGCACATACCACGGCCTTTGATATACCAGTCGTGTTGCACTGACTGGAACGTGAAATAGAGAAATGGGCCCACTGGTCGTGAATCAAGCGAGCGCTTTACCACTGGTTCCGTGCGTCAGTGACATGTTTCATGACAATGAATCTTTTATATGCACCATCCCACAGAGAGGATTGCACATACCACTGCCTTTGATATACCAGTTAAAAGATGAAAATATAATAATAATGAATAAATAAATAACGCAACAACAAATCACATAATTATTGCTCCTAAGGGAGCTAACTTAAAATAAAACTCGTCCATATGGACAAGATAACTTCAGTTCACGTCACATTTAAAATTACGTATCCCAATAATTTTCCGATATTTTATTGGCTGGTCGAACCGTCAAACACGAGGACAAGCATTAGTCATTGTTATTCGACGATAATACATCCATGACTCCGCCACCACAGACGTTGTTGTACCAATGGGAGAAGCCAGCTGACACTGTCGTAACGCCCTGTTGTGGTTGAAACCCAGACAGGTTGCGTTGTTGAAGCAGACTATCCCACATATCCCGCCATGGGACCCGGGACTGGCGAAGTCAGCCCCTGGACCCATGGTGGGCGTGCCTGAACCTTAGGGACAGGGGCACGTTAAAAGAATACCCATACCCATACCCATATCCCACATTCCATGTGAGTTGTGACGTTTCCTTTAACAATGGTCGCCGGTGTCCACATCCATGAAACATAGAAGCTGAAAACAAGAGAGAAAGAGAAAAACTTCGATGTTAACTTTCCTCTTGCCGTAATGCAGTGTGCACATTAAGTCAATAGTTTTCTTAATTGTAGGGCGAGTTGCTTCCCTCTATTTAGCAGATTTAAAATGGTGGGCATATTTTTGTATGTTGTCGTTGGAAGATTTACTTGGTTATATTAATAATGATGCAAGTATTTAAATCAGGATTTAGTGAATATGGTAGGTTATACATTTTTGGTTTGTATGTCCATTAGCTATATACGGTATATAGGGTATGCTTTCTACGTCCCTTCGGTCTCCTCTTGTCGTGTTCTCGTGTTAAAGCAATGCCTGTCCCCTATCGGGCCTTTCGGTTTCATTTAAACTTATTTTCGTGCTTATATCCAATTGGTTTAAACAATATTTATTACCGTCAAACTGTGGTTTGGGATTGGCCAATAGGCAAGAGCCTATATTAAGGCCTCTGCCTACATTTATAAATACAAGTTTGATACATCAAGATGACAGAAATAGTAGAATAGCAGCATAAAAATGCATAAAAAATTTCTGCATCTTCAATAAGATGTCCACAAGTACAAAATGGACTGTCACTTACGTGTCTTGCAAATTTATGACCATTTAGATAGCTAGTTGCCAAGCGGAGTCGACTATGTAATATCTGTTGCCTTCTATCACCATCGTAAAAGTAGTACGGTAATTGGGTCTGATTTATTTAATTCTGATTTAAATATATTTAAGGGTGAAGAATTCCTAATATCGTACGAAAAGATGAATTCGACAGAAGTATGCATGGAGGCGATCTACATTACGCGTGTAATATGTTTGTTTTGCAGAAATGGGGCGTGGTAATTGTAATGTCAAGAAAGTGGTGAGCAAGTTATTAGAGAGTTTATACATCATATATAGTGTATGGCGACTTCTCCTTTCATGAGATGTTCCTCGAACAGAACCACAGATTGTACGCAAAGCGTCCGAGTGTATATTTTTAAGATTGTATGCCTGTTGGAGACTACAATTATTCCAAAGGATATCGGTATAATAAAAAAATGGGAAGAATAAATGATCTATACATTTTTACTAAGGATTTTCAAGATAATATATATTTAAAGGATTGAAGACAATTTACCATTTTACTGGTCTTACTTACAATATTTTGTATATAGAAATCCCATTCCGCAGATTTCTGGAATGTAAGGCCCAAGTGTTTATGGACATCAACCTCTGATATTTGTACATTGTCTAAAAATAACTTAGGATTGCTGGGCTTTTTTTAGTTGTACGGCTAAACCAAAAGGTTTCGTGTTTTTTCGGGACTGGACTTAACAAGCCACCTTTTAGCCCACTTGTTAATATGCTCTAAGTCAGAGTTTAAAATATTACAACTTAGTTCTGGATTTTCAACAGTAATAAATAATGAGGTATCATCAGCGAATAATCGTGTATTTGAAGTAATCCCATTAACAATATCATTTATATATACCAAAAACAAAATAGGACCAAGAACAGAACCTTGCGGAACACCTGCGGAAATGGTTTTAGTATGAGAGAAATGGTTTTGTAGTACTACACGTTGTCTTCGATCAGATAAATAGCTTTCAAACCATAATAAGAGTTTTCCCGAAATCCCAACAGTTTCTAATTTATAGATCAGAACCTTATGCCAAACTCGATCAAATGCTTATATCCAATTAAGGTTCAAGCACGTGGTCCTGGCACACACACACACACACACACACACACACGCACACACCTCAGCTATCTGGGCTGTCTGTCCAGGACGGTGGATTAGTTGTTAATTGTTAATGGTTAGTTACCGGGCCATACTGTTTTTCGTGTCTTCTAAAGTCAAGGGCCATAACTCCAAATGTTCGTATATTATTACCATACTTCAAACATTAAAACAAACATCATATTACGGATTTCCTAGAGGAGTAGCTAGAGGAATAAGCAGAGCAGGAAGGATACAACATCATGTTACGGATTTACTAGAGTGGCATTCCTCCAGAAGGCAAAGCAGGAGGGATAAAACATGTTACGGATCTTCTAGAGGAGTGGCAGTCCTCCAACAGGTGGAGTAGTAGGGACAAAACAGTGTTACGGGTCTCAGAGAAGTGGCGGTCCTCCAAAAGGCAGAGCATGAGGGACAAAACATGTTACAGATCTCCTAGAAGAGTGGCGGTCCTCCAACAGGTGGATCAGTAGCCTGTAGGGATATTCAAAACAGTGTTACGGGTATCCTAGAGAAGTGGCGGACCTCCAACAGGCAGAGCAGTAGGGATGAAACAGTGTTACGGATCTGCTAGGGAAGTGGCGGTCGTCCTAAGGATGATCGTGGCAGCAATCACAGCTTTGTTAAGAACTCGCTCTGGGTTGGAGCCGGTGTAGCAGGCCAGATTAACCTCACGCCAGACTATATCCGGGGTTAAAGTGGCCTAGCCCAAACTATACTCTGGGGTATAAAGTAGCTTAGGCTGGTTTATACCCCGGGGTATATTTTGGGCTAGGCCAGACAATACCCCTTTAGTCAAGATTATACCCCCTTGTGTTTTTCATAAACAAATCTCTTTTGATAGTAATTTAGGGCTTTCAGTGTTGTTGGTTGTTTTTTTGTTGTTTTTTTGTTGTTTTTTTTGTTTTGTTTTTTTTAAAGATGCTTACATTTTAATTTAAGAAATAGTTACTGATATGAATATCTCACATATATGCATGCAGATACATGTATGTGCATGTTTGGAATTCTTGGTTATTAAGTGATTTTTATTTTTATCTACATGTATATGTTGGTTTTTATGTGACCGATAATTTTCTCATTGGAATTTTAATTGACTTTTAAAGTTACTATATCCAGAATATGTTTAATACATAAGCATTTAGAATAAATGATTCTCCTGTTGTTTGAACCTGTAATAACAGATTACGCTTTATATCACATTGGTTGAAATATGCTGGCGATCTATGGCTGATTTGAGGTGGACCACATTTTCGAGAAACGACGTCAAGTTATGGTTTGAATTTTGACCTAACTTACGCGAGCGTTGTGCACATTGTATTATTTGATCTCTAAATGTGCTGTATATATTTTGGAAAAATAAATTATTCTATTTAAAAAATATATAACCGTAAATAAAATTTTATTTACATCGTTTGGTGCATCGTTTTTGTCACATATTAAGATATGCCAATCATGATGCGCTAACAAAAAGGCAAGTTTGCCAATGTGTAATGTCTGAACAAACATCGTGGAAGACTGCTGCAAACTACTTGTGTATAGCAGTCATGTCCGTTAATAGAATAAACCTATGGTTTAAGTTGTCCAAAATTGGAATTCAAGGCAAATGTTTTAAGATTATTAAAAATATATATATAGATCTGCTAAATACTGTGTGTCAGTATTGGGGGCTTTCGTTCTCAGTTCTTTAGTAATGAGATCGGTTTAATGCAGGGGGGACATTTTGTTGCCAATTTTGTATTATTTTTATGTAAATGATATAGAAAATGCATTCATAGATAACGTGTGCCCGGGAACTAAGTCTATTTTTATATCTATATGCTGATGATATGGTGATTTTTTTTTCTAAAACTGTTGAAGGTCGTCAGAAAATATTAAACACCTTATACCATTAAAATACAAAATGGAGTTTATGTCTTAATGTTGAAAAAACTAAGATAATGGTTTTCAGAAAATGCGGGATCTTGTATGAATATAAAAAATGGTATAGTAATAAATTATTACTCAAGAATATAGATCAGTGTACTTACCTATGATTAGTCTTTAATTATTACGGTAAATTTACACATGCAATCAATTTAATAACAGATCAGGGACGAAAAGCCATATATGCTTTGAAGAGAAATACAAATAAGTTAATGTTAAACCATAAGTTTTATCTGTCTCTATTTGATACATACATAGCTAGTATTTTGTATTATTGTTCTGAAATTCGGGTTTTTATAAGGAAAATAACATAGAGAGTTTACACATAGAATTCTGTATAAATATTCTGAATGTTAAAAGTTCCACTACTACTATATTGTTATATTTTGAATTAGGTAGATATTTTCCTTAGCGAGCTAATTTTATTATTAGACATGAGTTCTTTAAATTTTAGAGTAATTGGTATATAGAAATACGGTTTTAACAGCCTTTTACGAATATTAGAAAAAATGTTGTAGGTATAACCTAGATTCTACTGGGATGTTATTCCAACGGCCTGTTTCTATTGGAAGGTGATGATTTGATGTTCTAAATTTGAATAAACTAATCCAGAGATGTTCGGGTAATATCATAAAATACTTTTCCGAAAAGCGATTTTCTTTAAAAATGGCATAGGTTTTACCTTTTGATGAAGAAGTAATGTCACTATTCCACTTCTGTAAATATTGATAATTTTGTCTTAGTTTCATGCTTTCAATCAATGATTTTACCGAGATAAAATTTCTACCTAAATAAATATTTGACATAAAAATATTATTTTGGAATCCCATAACATTAATTCATGTAATAAATATGATAACTTAGTTTGTTTCCTGACACAATTCTGCTGGTTACTGATTGGGACATTTATCACTTGGCAATTAACAAAACAATCAGTGGTGAGTTTCTCATGTCATGATGGGAATTACCGAAACGTGCAATGTCTTCTTTGATTGTGATGTTTGCAAATCTTGTTAAGCTACTTAGTGGATTAGCAGGCTATCCCAGTCACTGACCACTACCTCGTGTCCAGCACAAAAGCGACGATAATTTAAAACAAAGCAGAGGCTAATTGGAGATACTCTACCATTCGATAAGATATAGCTCTATGATTGACCACTAATTAAATTGTTATAAGCTGCTATAGCAAAACTAGCAACATCTTGGGTTTTTTGTTTGTTTGCAACAACAAACACACAACTCATAATCATCACTCTCTAAATATTAAAACAACAAAGGCATTTACTGATTGTCTCAATTATAGACTTCAACTTTCCTTAGTTTGTGTTGTTAATAGACATTGCAGTACATACAAAGGTTGGATCATCAATGCAGTGGCTAACCTATCCTGCCAGCTTCAGTCTCCAAAATGTGTACACAGATAATGCATTATATCTCGAGAATGTGTCGGAGCACTTCAATGTTGTAATAAGTGTGTAGATGTATATTTTGTTAGATAATGTCTAATTATTAGTGTATAAGGTTGTGTCATCAGAATATAGAATAAAATCATTAACTTAATACTGTTTACTTGAATATGTGTGTGTGTCTGAGTGTGGGGGTATAATCTGGCCTTGGGGGGTATACTATAGCCCAGCCTAAATTATACCCCGGGATATAAACTGGATTAGCCCAGAATATACCCGGAGTTAAAGTGGGCTAGCCTGTTTTATACCCCGGGTATAGTCTGGGCTGGGGGTATACATTGGCCTGTTACACCGGTACCAGGCTACGAATCCTGTACCTACAAGCCTGTAATCCGATGGCTTAACCACTGTGCCAACGAGGCCGGTACAGACAGGACAGTACACACCATAGCCTTTTATACACCAGTTGTGATGCATTGGCTGGAACGTGAAATAGCCCACCGACGGGGGTCGATCGTTGACGTATCAGGCGGTGCTTTAGCACCAGTCTATGACCTCATGAAACAAGAAAATGTTTTATTTAACGACGCACTCAACACATTTTATTTACGGTTATATGGCATCGGACATAGGGTTAAGCACCACACAGATATTGAAAGAAGAAATCCGCTGTCGTTACTTCATGGTCTATTCTTTTTCGATTAGCAGCAAGGGATCTTTTATATAGACCATCCCACATACAGGACAACACATACCCCTGCCTTTTATACACGTGCTGTGGTGCACTGGCTGGAACGAGAAATAGACAAGAGGGCCCTTCGACGGGGGGGGGGGGGGGGNNNCATAAGGCGATGCTTTACCACCGGTCTATGACAGTGAGCAGACAAAAACGTAAACATGATTCTGTCAGCAATAGCAGCGAGGTGTATTACTGAACTGCTTACCGACGTTTGAAACTTCTGACCCGTCCACCATCACTTCACACAGCGACAGAGGGCGGCCATCGCCTTGGTGTGTTATCTTCACGAAACGCCCTACTGCTGATGGAGCGCACTCGAAGGATTTGGTGGCCCCTTGCCCCACTGTGCCCAGATACCGCACACAAACGCTCGGAACAGAGCCTTCGTTCTCTAGACCGTCTTCAAGGTAGGTCTCTATGAGGAAGTCACGCAAATTGGTGCCTAAATGAAACACAAATAATAATATTACTAAGGAGGAGAAGAAGTAGAGGACTAGGAAAAGAAGAAGAGGACTAGGATATGAAGAAGAGGACTAGGAAAAGAAGAAGAGGACTAGGATATGAAGAAGAGGACTAGGAGACGAAGAAGAGGACTAGGAGACGAAGAAGAGGACTAGGAGACGAAGACGAGGACTACTGTATGAAGAAAAGGACTAGGAGAAGAAGAAGAGGAAGATTATTAGAATACGAAGAAGAGGACTATGATATGAAGAAGAGGAGCAAGAAAAAGAAGACTAGGAGAAGAAGAAGAGTAAGAGGACTAGGAGGAGAAGAAGAGGACTATGCTATGAAGAAGAGGTACAAGAAGATGGATAGGAGAAGACGAAGAGGACTAGGAGAAGAAGAAGAGGACTAGAAGAAGAGGACTATGAGACGAAGAAGAGGACTATGCTATAAAGAAAAGGACTAGGAGAAGAAGAAGAGGACTAGGAGAAGAAGAAGAGGACTAGGAGAAGAGGACTAGGAGACGAAGAAGAGGACTATGCTATAAAGAAAAGGACTAGGAGAAGAAGAAAAGGACTAGGAGAAGAAGAAGAGAACTAGGAGAAGAAGACTAGGAGAAGAAGAAGAGGACTAGGATACGAAGAAGAGGACTATGATATAAAGAAAAGGACTAGGAGAAGAAGAAGAGGAAGATTATAAGCATAAGAAGAAGAAGACTAGGAAAAGAAGAATAGGACTAGGATACGAAGAAGAGGACTATGATATGAAGAAGACTATGATATGAAGAAGAGGACTATGATATGAAGAAGAGGAACAAGAAGATGGCTATGAGAAGACGAAGAGGACTAGGGGAAGAAGATGAGGACTATGATATGAAGAAGAGGAA
Organism: Dracogyra subfuscus; assembly: GCA_016106625.1. Classification (NCBI taxonomy): domain Eukaryota; kingdom Metazoa; phylum Mollusca; class Gastropoda; order Neomphalida; family Peltospiridae; genus Dracogyra; species Dracogyra subfuscus. The sequence continues at coordinate 14,353 of JAECMU010035668.1, forward strand.
CAAGAAAAAAATTAAGAGGACTAGGAGAATGGGATGAAAATGAAGAGGAATAAGTAGTCGAGGACTAGAAAAAGAGAAAGAAGAAGAATATGAATATAGGAGAAAAGAGGAAGAACAGATGGTACCCATGGTTATACCTACTTCCTGTGTCTTATCTCGACCCCACCCATCACTCATTTTAGTGTGTGCGGCCCTGATCCATCAATCCAAACATACTGTGGCAGTCCCACTTACTATGCGTATGACCCCGATTGACGCTAGATCCAGTGATCCAGACTTACTATTAGAGTCCCACTTACTATGCGTATCACCCCGATTGACGAGAGTCACCGACAGAACAGTGTAGTATCCCCGCAAGTCGACTTGCCACCACTCGTTTGGTTCAGAGTGAGTGTTCGTGCAGGACCTTGCTGAGAAGTAGGTGTTTGTGTTGCCATCCACGGCCAGGCTGCTGTTGAAACTGAAGTACGTCGGGTTGTAGGTGCTCGACTGTCGGGTGGGTTTCCGCAGAGCCAGGTTCGTGGAACAGTCCACTACAGAAAGAGGTAAATTACATTTTAAAGATACCAGTTCTAATGTAAAATAAAATGAAATGAAACATGGCATATAATCAGTAGGACCTACTATAAAAAGAAGAAAAATAATCTGTAATATAGAATGCGTGGTGGAACAGTCCACAACAAATGTGTTAAACAGCATTTAAAAGTACTAGTTCTAAAAAAAGAAAAGAAATGATAAATAAATAAATAAAATATAGCAAATAATCAGTAATATAAAAATAATAAAAATAATCTGTAATATAAAACGCGGGATGGAAAAGTCCACAACAAATGGGAAACATTACATTTTAAAGGTACTTGTTCTTCAAAAAAAAAAAAAAAAATCTTTATAAAGCGCACAGCTTTTCCAACAGCGTCCGGTCGTTCTGATCGCTTATCGTTTGATCCGCACTACCGACACCAATCTTTTTATTTACCCGGTGTTGGCCAAAGCCAGATTTTCTTGCGCTTAGGTCCAGTCGACTACCATACACACATGGTGCTAAAAATTGTATACAAAGATGAAGTCCATAACTACAACAGCAATGGACATTGCCGTTTGCTGTCTAAATACACGGCGGTGGGTTTGGTATTTTAGGGACGGAGGGGGTGGGAGTTAGCTCAGTCGGTTGTGCTCTAGTGGTGTCATTAAATAAAACAAAACAAGAACAAAGATAAACAATCAACTACAAAAAAATCTAACGTCGTTACGTATAAAAAAACAACCCACAACAAACCCAGTCAAACAAGCAAAGAAGAATAACAACAACGGCCAACAACAAACAAACTAAATAAATTGTACAGTAACTCATTAATACTTGATCTGCCTTGCTTAGAATATTAATTGTTGTATATGCGCTGTGTTGGTTGTTGGTTGTTGGTTGTCCTAAAATCTGTAAAAGCTGAAGACAGTGTTGTGGTGTGGTGAATTTTGATGGTTTTAGGCTTTTGTAAAAGTAGTACCTTACCTTTTTAAAATGTATTTTGGGGATGAATAACAACTGATCGTGTATATGATGTCTGATGCAATGTTTTTATCTTCATCATTTTGGTGAAAATATTGTACATTTCAACTATGGCTGTAGGACAGGTTGTGCTCACGACGGGTACTATCGATGGGGCAGGATATTCTCATCTTTCGCGATCACCTGATATCATCAATGTTTTACCAATTATTCATGACATGCATACCATCATAACTTTATATATGTTCTGTTTGGGTTTTCTAAGCAAGTCTTTGGGAGGGCGGTCCTCCTACCGGCTGTGCAGATGAGATGAAACATCCTGTTACGGATCTCCCAGTGAAGTGGCGGTCCTCCTACAGGCTGTGCAGAAGAGATGAAACATCGTGTTACGGGTCACCCAGGGAAGTGGCGGTCCTCCTACAGGCAGTGCAGGAGAGATGAAACATCGTGTTACGGATCTCCTAGGGAAGTGGCGGTCCTCCTATATGCAGTGCAGGAGAGATGAAACATCATGTTTCGGATCTCCTAATGAGTGGCTGTCCTCCTACAGGCAGTGCAGGAAAGATGAAACATCGTGTTGTAAATCTCCTAGTGAGTGGCG
>JAECMU010035684.1:0-21653 GCA_016106625.1 Dracogyra subfuscus
TATAAACCGCCCCCTCCAATATGAAAAAAAAAAGTAGCGGCTTATACTCCGCAAAATACGGTATATATAATTTTTAGTCCAACACAATTTTTTGAATATAAAGTTATTAAAACAATTTGTTAAAGGGCTAAACTGGCTGTAATAATTGGTGTCCTCAGTCTGAACAGACTTTTTCTCACTGCTATAACTGGATGATTCATGCATCAACATCAATGCAGTACTATGCATGATATAAAAGATATAAGGCCGAATTTATGCAAGAAAGAAGAAAGAAATGTTTTATTTAACGACGCACTCAACACATTTTTATTTACGGCTATATGGCATCAGAAATATGGTTAAGGACCACACAGATATTGAGAGAGGAAACCCACTGTCGCCACTTCATGGGCTACTCTTTTTCGATTAGCAACAAGGTGTTTTTTATATGCACCATCCCACAGACAGGATAGCACATACCACGGCCTTTGATATACCAGTTGTGGTGCATTGGTTGTGACGAGAAATAGCCCAATGGGCCCACTGACGGGGATCGATCCCAGACCGACCGCGCATTGAGCGAGCGCTGTACCACTGAGCTACGTCCCAACCCCCAAATTTATGCAGACAGGGTTTTTTTTAATTTCATTAAAACTGATTAACTTTATGGGCCAAAAACTGGCACCAGAAAAGTTACACATTCTTTGTAAGCTAACATTTTGCTACTAGTAGATGGATCTGCTTCAAACAAACGTTATATTGGTTACAAATATACCTAAATTAGAAATAAAACCATACTCGTAAATTCCTACATAAGAAATATCTAAATTAGAAATAAAACTATACTCGTAACTTTATAAATGTAAATATTTTTTCAATACTTCTGAATGAATGAAATCTCACTCACTGCAAGCAGACATTTATGTAAAAAGCATGACCTGGTATAGCACTATTGTCATAAAAGAAAGTCAGTTTGCATAATGAAGCAATTAAAAAGAAAATGAATGACAAAAGAAAACATGTAACTCTGTAGACAATAGTTCTTATTGCATTCCATCTTTGTTCTTTCTTCTATATTTATTTTTCAATTAACACAAAACACCAGATATTAGTAATATGACAATTGTTTACCCCTTTATTCTACATTTATTCTTTCAGTTTTCACAAAAATGCCAAACTTAAGTAATATACCAACTTTTTGACCTTCATTCAACATAAAAAAGTTTTTTTTATAAAACACCTGACATAAATAATATGATGACCATGCCCCCTTATTCTACATTTAGTTCTCACTTTTTACAAAATACCTGATGTAAGTAATAATATTACCAATAACCGTTTGCATCTTCTTCTACATTTATTTTTAATTTTTCACAAAACACCAGACAAAAGTAAGATGTCAACTGTTAAAAAAACACCTAGAAATACATAATGTAGCAGACGTCCTATTTAATGTAGCAGCAGACATGTTACTCAACCCAGCAGACGTCTTACTCAACTGAGCAGACATCTTACTCCATGTGATTACTAGCAGACATCTTACTTGTGTGATTACCAGCAGACCAATGGGAACAGCAGGTGGGATAGTCATCAGGACAGGATGGCGCATGAACACATAAAATGTTAAATGGCAGAAAATGACATTCTCGGAGAACCTCCTGAAGTAAGATGCAATGCACGCAATATCGGTGGATCACGTTACATGCACAGTAGATAGCAAACTTCGGGATGCATACCACCATTTATGTTTTTGTATTATTTTTCAATGCAGTTTTTTTGTCAGAATAAATTCTGGAAAAAATATCTCAATACTGAGAGAATCATATGACTGCACTTTTTAAGAAGTACAAATACTTTAAAAGAAAACATTGACATGTAAAAAAACATCAATATAGATTGGCCATAAATTAATGGGATATATCCATTCTTAACTGTCTTATTTTGCTGTTATTTAAGTAGCAGCCTACCAGTGTAAATATGTAGTGTTCCATCTTTAGTTACAGGTATGTACTGTCCTGTAATATACATACTGTATGTACAGTCCGTCCCACAGGGTTCACATTTTTATCATACTATGTAATTTACAATAATTTATTTACATGTATTTCCAAGCTGATTTATTTGTAAATTGCACACACAAATTGTATTTCTTTTACTTTCTTCTTACATAAAACCAAATTAAAATTATTGACAAAAAACATTTTAATAGAATGACGGGATGTCTATAGGTATTTTGTACCTGTGTAAATCACAGTCCTGAGACTGCAGACATCAATAATACATTGGATGCTAAAGAATTATTTTTCTCTCCTAGAAACTGTCATCTTGTTCCAAAAGTCCAATAAAATGTTACAATAGAATCATGAACTTTAGGCTAATAAAACTAAAACCAAAAAACATCCCTCTTCCACCACACCATTACCCCCAAACAAACAAAATAACCCAATACCTTGTACCAAGATAACGTATTACAAAAAAAAAAAAAAAAAGGAAAATAAAAAGGAAAAACTTACTTGTCTTCATCATCATTGAAGTCGTTGAAGTTATCTTTGGGATCCACTTGACTCATCACTGAAATCAATGAAAAGAACATTTAGTCTTTTAACACGGAAGGAGAAAACAAATACCGTAAACCAAATAAGAATAATTTACTATTCTATCATTAAAAATAATTTTACTCTACAGGGAATGTTTTGTAGATCAGTGTAAAGTGCTAGCCTGATAGGTGCAGGGTGACAGGATCATATCTCGTCAGTGGACCTGTTGAGTTTTCATTTATACCCAGTGTTTTACTATTAAACACCATGACATGTGCTGTCCTGTCTGTGGGAACATGGATATTAAATTTCCTGTCTCAAACTCTAATCAAATGTCAAATACATAACAGTCATAACTTAACAATGGGCTGAGGTGCTGTTACAATTACATATATATAGACTGAGTCTTGTTATCATGCACTAATTTTTACAATATTTTTGAACATTTAAACAAAATAACCGAACAGACTTTGGTCTTGGGATGTACATTTAGACAGAACAGAATGCTTGTAAAGTGTTTTTTATAGAAGTGAATTTGAAGATTTGAAGCCTGCATCAGTTCTATCAAAGAGAAACACACACAGAGTTGGGTTAAGTATTTACACAGTCAACACAGGAATCGCTTAATTCGGGATCTAACGTGTCACAACAGCTGCTGTAAGTCATCAGCTCACATAGGAAAACATTAAACTGTCTGTGAAAATAACACATTGCTAATATTGGCACAAAATTACCTAATCAACATTTTTTTTTATAAAGTTAAGAGCTCATTTGCAGTGTGTTTAAATGTAATTAAAATAGGCAGACATAAACCTGAAGAAGTTATATTTCGATGTGGCCCCAACATCCTCCCCATGAACTACGTCGTGTGATGCTCCATAAAGGTTCAATTATAAAAAGTGTTTTACAATCAAAGCTATTGAAACACCCATGTATATTATAGAGCAATGTCTTAAGAAAGCTTGTTTTGTTTAACAACACCACTAGAGCATATTTATTAATTAATCATTGCTATGTCATATCAAACATTTCTATTACTAAATTTGGTAAATAGTCTTCATAGGCAACCTGCAACAGGTTTACATGAACAACATGGGATATGTTGTATGCAGTTTCCATACAGACAAGACAGCACATACCATAGCTGTTGATAGTCATAGGGCACATGTTAGGTCAATGTGTCCAACAAGGAGATTTAATCCAAGAACCCAAGGATCTCAGGCCCATGTTTTAAGGTCATTGTTACTAATCTTTTCAAGGATTGTCTATTATTTACGTTTATCAGAACAAAACAAAACAAAATCATACACAAACTGTGCAAATCATCAATGCCATATTCACATATGTTTGCAGATGATTTTTTTGTTTGTTCATACCCTGATGAACATAAAAGAAATAATTAAACTGGAATCATACTTGCTAATAATAACACAAACACTTCATACTTTATTGTGAATTAGTTTTTATTCTTGAACAATAACACTCAGTAAGACAAACCACCAATACAGAGTGATGTCATCAGACATGACATTCCCTGACAATGTTATTTTTACGTTCATCAAGAAATGAACAAAATCACACTGCTATAGCTGGACCAGTGGGTTAAACTGTAATGAATGTAATCAAATTATCAATAATTTAATATTGCACAGTTTAACCTGTATAAAGCAGTCATCTGTCTTAAGAGGCCAGATAAAACCCCACTGTTGGTAAATCAAAATGAATGTGAAGTTTGATAACAATGGGTTACTTCTTTCATTCTTTGAAAAAGTTACAGCTACCAACAATTAAACAATGTGCTTTCCCACTGAGAAAATAGTACATATCAAGACCTACCATATGCCAGTCTGAAGTAATGGCTGGAGTAAGGTGGGTGGGTGGTGAAATATATAGAGGATTCGTCATGAATATTTTTTAATATGGAAAATATCAACCGAGTCTATGTTAATCTGTATTTGTCAAGGCTCTGCCAAGACAAATCCCGATTAACTAGACGAGGTTGATAGTTTACATATTCAAAAACACGAGTAGCGAATTCTATTTATCCTATAACACTTCTAAAATAACATTCTAATTAAAAAAATTGTAAATCACAGTACTAAAGTCACCGCCATCGATAATATGACGTCATCACGATTAGTGCAGATTAGTTTGACATCACGCATTATAAACAAATCTTTGAAAATGTTACGCTCAGGTACACAGGTCTTGTTGGCGTGTAAGCAAAGGACTCATTTACTGCAACACATAACCTAGAGACCTTCCAAATTTGCATACAATTATTAACCCGCGGGTTAATAAAGTAAATTATCACATAGGTTTATGACATGGATATCATGGGTAAGTTATAGGATAAAATGAATCAACTGAAGGGGGCTAATCTTCTAACTTATCATATCACAGATGGATTTGTGTCAGTGAATTACCCAGTGCAAAGAATCGTGAAAAACGATTGACCAAGTTTGTCACTCCATGCAGAACTAAAGATAACACATTCATTAATCTCTTAGATCATTAACTAAGTTTCTGATAAGAATTTCCACCTTTTTTATTTCAAATACATGAATATATACTGTTAATGATTAAAACACCTTGCACATTTGATCACTTGCCAGCAAAGAAATAAATACTCTACAAAGACTATGCCAAGTGCAAATATCCTATTCAAACTAAGGCACCATCTTTCTAAAGAATGACCATTAAAAAGATGGTATTTTAAGATCAGAAGGCAAGACTAAACTACTGTAGATAATTTCTCCCTTATTAAATAAATCTTAGTGTTAAATAAAAAAAACCCACCAAATAAGTCATTTGATAATTTGGTCATATTTCATAAGCTTCTAACACCACTTTCTGTCTATCTTCACAAAGTGCACCATTTAGAATAAAGAGTTTTTAGGAGAGGAAGGAATGTTTTAATAATGCACTCTGCACAGTTTAAGTAGTCATAATATGGTGTTGGACATATAGTTAAGGACTACAAAGGTAATTAGAGAGGAAACTTGCTACGGAATAAAACAGAACTTTATTACATCTCACAATGGTAAACCAAGATATACAATAACAATATTGTACAGAGTACGGAGGGGGTGGGGTGGGGTTTTTGGCGGGTGTAGAGGTGATGGTCCTTAAGTCTATTTAATCATCTTATGTAAGAACAGTTTTAGCAGAAAGCCAATCAATTATTTTAACTACTGCATTTGCTAGAAGGAAGTATACACTAATGCAATATTTTTAAATATATTATTATGATTTCTGTTTTAACGGAATAAAAAAAGGTAGATGTAATGGTTTAAACAATTTATTTCATATTATTATATACAGTTACGGTTCAAGCTATGGCTATGTTTAAAAAATCACCAAATGTTTGACATCCAATAGCTGATGATTAATAAATCAATGTGCTCTATTGGAGTCATTAAAAAAAAAAAATTCTACAGACATGATACTACATACCATGAAGTCGATGCAGTGGCATTTTTTTTCACCACTAAGCTATGCATCGACTTTGGAGCTGGTACTGGAATAAGAACCCAGTATCTACAACTCTTAAACCTGACTGCTAAATTAACCTCTGTGCCAATGAGGTTGGTCTTCAACACTCTTAAGCCCATCAACAGAAGCCTCCATTGTTACACGTAACAACCAAAAGTTGGCTGCGTCCAACGTCGTCCATCTTTATTCGGTTTCTCGCAAGAACCTGTCACATTTCTACATCATTACTTCTTGCCTTTTGATGGTGAGTGGAAAACACATTTAAGGGTTCTTCCCACTGTCTTGGATGGCGGAGACGGAGTAAAAAACACCATTCTGCCATCATCAACGATGTAGTTAGTCCTCGCTCAGTGACATGTTCCCAGTTACAGTTCATTTCACTTGCAATTGATCCCCCTCTGAACTTCTTTACATGCTCATTTAAACTTTTCATTAACTGTTGCACCCAGGTCTCCATTTCATAACATTCCAAGACAAATGCTTTTCAATGAAGTCTTTTTTCAACTTGTCTGTCTTTATTACTCAGTGCTTAAAGAGCGAAAAAGAAAAAAGGGAAAGGAAACGTAAAAAACCCAACCCACAATTAAAAAAGAAAGTCCCAAATCCATTTGTTAACACTATAACTAGTATAAGACTGTTAATAATGTCTAAAACCTAAAAATCTTGTAAAATATCAATAAAATAAGGTAATTCTTTAGAAGCCAGATTTTGAAAAAGAAATGACATGAAAACACAATGCTCAATTACAGATTTCACCATAGAGATACTTTGTTTCATTACATGTAGGCCTATGCGAGTTACTGAAAGTTGTCATGTAACGAGCGTCTATCTAACAACTAATATAACTAAAACTGTTCCCTCAATTTGCTAGTCCTCTCCCGCATGGCAACTGATGTAGCATGCATGTGGTGGAGAGGCAAATGAGCAGGCAGCTTCACACAGTTTATCATGCATGACCAGGCATCTACATGTGTCATTTGCTAAAATCAATGGAGCGTGAAACTTGACTAACTGCTAGAGATGAGTAATGAAGAGAATTAAACTGTTTTTGTTCAAAATGGTAGTCAAATATAGGCAATGTATAACATGCTTTATGACCTTGATGAGATCTATTTACAAAAGAAAGAAATGTTTTATTTAATGACACACTCAACACATTTTATTAATGGTTATATGGTGTCAGACATATGATTAAGAACCACACAGATATTGGAAGAGGAACCCCGCTGTCACCACTTCATGGGCTACTCTATTTGATCAACAGCAAGGGATCTTTGATATGCATTGTCCAACAGACAGGGTAGTACATACCACTGCCTTTGTTACACCAGTTGTGGAGCACTGGCTGGAACAAGAAATAGCCCAATGGACCCATCAACGGGGATCAATCCCAGACTGGCCACACATCGAGCAAGCACCTTACCACTGGACTACGTCCCATCCCTTGTTTATAAAATATTTCCACTAATATGAAAATATTTGAAAGTGAAAGTTGTTTTGTTTAATGACACCACAAGAACACAATGAGCTATCAGTTATTGGCTACTGGATGTCATACACTTGGTAATTATAAAATGTTGTTTTATGAGGACACCAGCTATATTTTCCCATTAGCATCAAGAAAAGAACATACAACAGCCTTTGATACACCAGGAGTTGTGGCAGGAGTTAGCTCAGTTGGTTGAGTGCTCACATGAGATGCTTTGCGTCGCAGGATCAAACCACCATGGTGTATCCATTCAACTGATTGTTTTTTTTTCCTTGTTCCAATCAGTACACCACAATGTGCTTTCCTGTCTGTGGGAAAGTATTTATAAAAGATCCCTTGCTGCATTAAGAAACATACAGTAGATTTCCTCTGATGACTATGTGTCAGAATTAACAAATGTTTGACATCCTAAAGCCGATGATTAATTAATCAGTGTGCTCTAGTGGTGTTATTAAAGAAAACAAACTTTACCTTTTGATATACCAGTAATTGCAAACTGTTTGAGGGGGAACAACTCCCAAAACCAATGTGTTTACTAGAGGAGTTCAATCCATGACTCTATCAACTGAACTTCTGGCCATGGTGGCGTCGTGGTTAGGCCATCGGTTTACAGACTGGTAGGTACTGGGTTCGGATCCCAGTCGAGGCATGGGATTTTTAATCCAGATACTGACTCCAAACCCTGAATGAGTGCTCCGCAAGGCTCAATGGGTAAGTGTAAACCACTTGTACCGACCAGTGATCCATAACTGGTTCAACAAAGGCCATGGTTTGTGCTATCCTGTTTGTGGGAAGTGCAAATAAAAGATCCCTTGCTGCTAATCAGAAAGAGTAGCCCATGAAGTGGCAACAGCGGGTTTCCTCTCAAAATCTGTATGGTCCTTAACCATATGTCTGACGTCATATAACCATAAATAAAATCTGTTGAGTGCGTCATTAGATAAAGTATTTCTTTCTTTCTATCGACTGAACTAGATTACACAGCAAGCTTACATAAAATCTCTCTTTAATACCACAAACATTTTCTTCACATTTTTATTAAATATCATTATGAGTTTCATTGACCAAAGATTATAATACGTTTGAGAGAAACATATCAAAACTTTAACACAAAACTGGACATCATCATCACTGCTGCCATTAGAAATGTTATTTAGCAAAATCTCGCAAAATCGGACCCTCTGTAAACTGGAATTCCCCCAACCTGGACATTTTTAATGGTGTATTTTTAAAAGTCAGTACAGAAATTAACCTTTTTAAATTGGATACCTCTTAAAACTGGTTAATTTGTCTTGGTTACAAGGGTGTCCGGTTTAAAGGGGTTTCACTGTAGTTATATCTTGTATTTTATTTCACAAAAATGAGACAAAAATGTGTTAACATTTGGTGATATAGTAATTAAATTTTAAAAAAATGTGGAAAATGATGAAGACTTTACGTGGGTGTTAATTGGCAGCTGCTTTGTAAAACAGAGAGTTGTCTGTAGCCGATTAATTCATTACCAAGTGCATCTGGCGCTGGTGGTCTGCTTCCTGTTATTAACAATACACACAAGTCGGCAGGCTGGAATTTGTGCAGATTTTACAAAAATGTCAGTGTGTGTTGCCATGACTCTTTAAAATTAGCCTGGTCTGTGACTTTTCAATGAACTTTTCACATGCCTACCAAGGCTAGTGAAAACACAGATTATATTTGATAATTTCATTATTACTGGTGATAGAGGAGAACGTGATTATATTTTATAAGTTCATGATTACCATGCTAGTTTACGTGTTGTTTGGGTCAGGTGCCATCTCAAGAGGATTATTTTGCTGATAAAATGTTGAGATTAGATTTTTTTTGATAATGTGGTTTAGAACAAAATATTTTAAAAGCCAGTTACCAAGAACATAGTAAGCAGATGTAGATATTGATGTCGGTGTCACCGAGCAGCAGAAAACATGGTTTTTGAGGTGATACAAGAATTGAAGATGTTATAGACATAGAGAATACTACATGATAACATTGATCTCATAACAAGTTGTTTTAAAACATATGTAACAAGTGAACGCAAGTTGGATATGTTTTTAAGCAACAGTTGTAAGATAAATGGTGTCTAATGAACATTAATGGAGGTATAGTCTCTTGGGCCAATTTGATTGTATGTACATGTATATATGAGGATAATTTAGCAAGAACCCATCAATACGCACCTCCTCTCAAACACACCACCACAAAACCACAACAAACATAAACTCCATGCTTCCATCAATAAACACAAAGCCGCACATCAAGGAAGACAATAAGACCATGCATACACACACCTCATCAATTCAAAGCCTATATTGCTCCACCAATCAAGCGTTAAGTGATTCTGCACAGATCCTTGTCGTGTAAACACACAATGTAGATGGGTTTCTGAGTCTGCAGATGGATTGGAAGATGATAACAAATCGGCTAGTCTCTAAACAAATTAACATGCTCCACTGAAGAATCCTGCTGAAAGATTTACCGCTCCCATACAATCATACACAGAGATCATATTCTTGCTTCTCATCAAAATATAATATAGATATCTGCAGTATGGCAGTTTGATACAGCAAAATGTCAAAAATCAATTAGTTCCTGAAACTACACAGTGATCATATAAACCTGGAAAGAGCAGCTTAAAGCAGGTAAAGTGCTGTTGTATTAAATTGTCATTTCATAACTACTAGGTGCAAGTTCACAGTGTCTTCACCAATATGTACAATCAACCAACCAACCAACCATCTGATTGACCAACCATCAACAGCCAACCAATCAGCCAACCAATCAGCCAACCAATCAGCCAACCAATCAGCCAACCAATCAGCCAACCAATCAACCAACCATCATCAGCCAACCAATCAGCCAACCAATCAGCCAACCAATCAACCAACCAATCAACCTCCTGACTGACTGACCAATCAACAATGTATTTAATCAACCTACCAACCAACCAATTAACAACTCAGTTCGTAAACCAGTTAACTCTGGTGGACAACCAAGTAACACCTCAGTTGGTCAACCAATCACCCATCCAAACAGCCAATCAATAAATCAGTCTGTTAATCAACCCAGTAATCAAACAATAATTAACCCAGCCATCTGTCAATCAATTAGTAAAAAGTTAAAAAGTATTTAAGATGACTTTTGAAGACTGACGACTGTTTTAACCATAATTCCATTAAAAAAGTATTAAACAGACCATCCAAATACAAAATGCTAACATCATCATTTAAAACCTGTGTCCATTAGCTTCTCCATATTGTTTTATTCAATTCCTTCCATTTGTTTACAGCTGAACTGAGGTCTGATTCACAAAGATCTCTAAAGATCTCTCAAGCAATACTGAATCATTCTTACAAAGTCTTTTTGCATTGCCCAGGAAGATCATGCAGAGTTTAAAGACACTAACCACACCTGGGACAGGGAGAAATGGAGAAATTTTGTTGCTGCCCTAAATGCCAGAGGGCGTAATGGGCAGTAAGTAAGTAAGTAAAGCAAGATGATAAAGTTCTAGAGTTTATTGAATTAGGCCCACCTGGTCTATATCTGAGTAATATTTCTATTTTATTTTTCAAATTAACATAAAAAAATCCCCCGACAACACATAACCATTTTACTTCATATCCCTTATTGAAAATTGGTTGTATAGACAGTTCTATGGCAGACGTTTTTCAGGTGTTTTGGTCACGCCCAATGGGTGTTCCACTTGGACAGACTAGGATAAACAAATATGGTGACTATTAATATTTTGTCGCAAGTCCTAGGGGGGTTTATCGCACACAATGAGCCAACATCAGCGTTGTGTTGTCGTGTTTTGTAGCACCAAACAGTGGCGTGTAATCACGTTTCATGGCTCGGTGGCTCTTTTCGCTATCACAACATTCCTAATATTGGAGGCAGAATTAAAAGCGCGAGGGTGACAAAATAACACAAAAAGCGCCGGCGTTCATTCTTTAAAAAAAATATGTTGTTCATGTCATGGCCGCATTATATTTCCTTACCCTACTAACTGAAAAAAAGAAGAAAAAAAACTAATTTTGTGGTGTTATGAAGATGAAAGTAGATCTAGTTGTATTTTTTCTTCAAAAACAAGTTTCTATTATTTCCCCTCTGCCATTTACTGCACACAACATGGTGCACTGTTTGTGAATAGAGAGTAAATGACTGGACAAATACAGAGTATGAATACATGATCATTTAGCTGTCAGTGTGAATGTTTACTTGGAGAAAATAGTGCATTGAACTGTTTGTTCAGACATTTAACCCATATCTATACACCCACTGTAAGGTGGCTAAAAGGACATCATGCATGAAGCATCACTGAAAATTAATTTGGACATTTAACAATAGGAATATATAGTAGAATGTATTTAAAAGAATATTCGGTGTATTCACTGTAGAAAAAACCCCATGCATGATAGATGAATGAAAATCATTGAGGTGTTAAAGGCACATTTTTCAATACTGATATTTCAGGATCAGTGGTATACTTGGTAATACAGATGTTACTCTCTTACCCCCCTCCCTACTTCTCCCCATCTATTCATTCCTCCCAGTAAACTTCATATCTACACTGTAGCCCCTCCTACACACACACCACACATATATATATACACATACACAGTACACACACATACAGAACACACATACACAGTACACACACACATACATATACTGTAAACCGTGAAAAGAATGCGTGCGTATACATTTCGCATCGTTCGCGTCCAACCTTATGTCGCGAAATTAATAAGCACGCACAATTTTCCAGTTTGAAGTGCGCTAAAGCGATGTCTCGATTTTCTAGTAAACCATAAAGGAAAACACAAACAAGCTAACATACACTGCGACTAATTTGTTTTGTTTTGAAATACACGAGCTCAAGCTCTCCTTGATGGCGACTAATCGTTAATTGTTTTATGTAACTTCAATCCATGGCAGCTAACCGTTTATTGTTTTATCTGCCAAGGGTGTTAACAGTTAACCACTGAAGTTGAAGCTGTGAGTTGTGATTCTAATACAGGTGAGGTGGGTAGGGCCTAATCTCCTCTATAGACTCTGTACCAGGCACACTTGCTTGATGCAGGATAACAGAATACTGATTTACGGACAGTAACTTTATATCAATTACAGTGGTCTGTCTTTATCCACTTTTGTTTTTTGTTTAGCTGTCAACGGTCGTTCGTGAAATTTACACGTGGCGAACATGCGCTAAGGTATACATTCGCGAAAAAAACACTTTGCAATATTAAAACGGTTTACAGTATACACATACACAGTACACACACACACAGACACACACACACACATACAGAAAACACACCCAAACACACATACACACACAGAACATATACACACACAGTACACATACACTCAAACACACACACACACACACATACATATACACACACACACACATACACACATGCATGTATATATACACACAGACACAGAGAACACACACACAAACATACAACACACACACACACAAACATACAACACACACACACATATTCACAAACACTCACACCAACACACACAAAATGCTACTTTGTTGAAAAGACTCCTTATCGATATTTAAAAGAATAGCCTGAAACCACTATTATGATTAAATTGTCTAATTATGACAGAATAATCTCTATTCTTTTTTCATTAATAGCAACAATGTTTTCCTTTGATCTTCAACAAAATTAGGTCAATCTTTTCTCTTAATTATAAATGTGACCTACTTATTAACCACGACATAGTGGTGAACTTTATTAAATTCAGTAATTATAAATTTGTCCAGCATATTCATATTTTTCCTTGTGAATTAATTTAAAACCCCGATCATGGCCACTAGCACGAAAGCTGTCATCCATTTAATTGCGTGATCATTTGAAGTTTGAATGACTTGGAGAAATGTAATTTTGGAAAACAATTTAATTCTCAACAGGTGGTCTTATTTTCACTGTCATTTCTGAAGTTCATACAACGTTAATTTGAAGTAATTTTTAAAATGAGTCCATGATATTCATGAATGTCTCCTGAATTATCTCTTTAGACTAACAAGGAATTGTTGACAGGCCAATAGCACAGGAAGTGGTCATGAAGATAGTGATATTAAATATGAAAATGTATGAAATTCAAAATGAAATATAAAGCAGTTCCAAGTCTGCAGACTGTCGAACTTAGTATTTTAATATGTACAAACCAGTGAATTAAATTGGGAGAATTGTCAAGATTGAAACATTAATTAAAATGATTATGGAAAATGTAACCAGATCTAAGATATTTTTAAAGGTTTCTTTTACTGTTATTTTTTAACTGACAGACTTTTACTTAAAGTCACAGGAAATATTGCACACTTTTAGAGATTATACCCACTCTAAAACTATAAATTAAAATTGTTTGCAAAAGCATTCACTGAATTAAAGAATTATCTTGGTGTTACTTGTTTTAAATCCAATTTCTATTTTCCAAATGCACACACAAAAAAAGTATTACACACAAAAAAAAGTATTACTTTTTTCTTAAAACCCCAGTTTTATATTTTTTAATGCTCTTTTGTATTGCCCAATTACATAAAGCTGTTGTTAATCATCTTAACACAGATACAAGGCTTCATTTTCAATGTGTTTTCACCATCAACCTTCACCAATTGTTAGGAAAAAACCAAAACAAAAAAACTCCCTGTGTCTGAGAAGTCAGAATTGAGTAATAAAATGTTTGGAAGATTGGGACGCGGGATAACAACTTGATCACAAGGGAAAACACCGACATCCCATCCTGTTTAAGCTTTCTCCATTTCATGGACAATTTGAAGAAATCACACCAGTTTTCTCGATCACTGCATCATTGGAGAGTTGCACATACTGGGAGAGGTGCATAAAGTAAGTGAGATAATCAAAATTCCTTCAACTGTGCTTTTCGCCTGAGAAAACTTCATTTTGGCCCTGGTTAAAGATAAACTGTGTGATAATTGCAAACAGGAGATGTCTTAGGGGGGTTGTATACTGACACTGGCAGTTGGGCCGAGATAAGAATCGGGAAGTGGTGTGCCGATCACCCAAGAATGGCAGGGAGAACTGACAATGTCAATTTAAACTTTACACTATTAAAGAGAAGGTGGGATGGAGAGGGGGTTGGGGGGTTGAGGTGTGGAATGTCTGCATGCTGTAGATTTAGTACCTTGGTGATGCATGCAGTTGTTTATTGTCTTCAGACATTGTGGTACTGTTACTCTATTCTATTCTCCACTTGATTTTCTTTTTAACCAGCACTCGAAATTTGCTATTTCTCGCTTCAGCCAGTGCTCCAGACTGGTGTAACAAAGGTCGTGGTATGTACTATCCTATCTGTGGGATTATGATATAAATATCCCTTGCTGCTAATCGAAAAGACTATCCCATGAAGTGGCAATAGTGGGTTTTCTCTTTCAATATCTGTGTAGTCCTTAACACCATATGACACCATATAACTGTAAATAAAATGTATTGAGTGCGTCTTTAAATAAAACATTTCCTTCTTTCCTTTTGCTAATGTTAGACACAAAATCCCAGTAAGCTATGGCTATAGTTGTTAGTGGTTAGTCAGAGACAATTTAAGGCCAGTGAGCTATGGCTATAGTTGTTAGTGGTTAGTCAGAGAAAACTGCACAGCTAACGCTGACACTTAGCAAATTTGATAATTGAATAAAAAAAATTAAATTGGCAAATTTTATTCTTATTTTGTAAAATAATTTCATTTAATAACTGAAATTTGCCAGAAAATAATTTCAATTTTTTTTTATTTAAAAAAGAATTGAGCAAAATGTTCTATACACCCAGAGGTAATCCTGAGTTAAATGGTAAAAGGCAGTTGCGTATAAAAACTAAACATTTTTGTTATTTCCAAACCAGCTTTCATTTTCTTTTTATGTCAAGTAAAACTGAAATAATTGACAATAAACACTTTAAAATTCTGACTGAATGTGGTATAAATTATTTTATATTGTTGGTTTGTATATCCATGATTTCTTTTTTAAATGTACAAAAATAAAAAGGATTTCCGACCAGAAACTGACCCTATAACCTCTCTCACTTTACTTGGGTCACTTAACTGTGATCTATTTGTACAAATAGCACATAGATTCCCAGATAAAGTTTAAAAAAGGAAGAAAACCACACACACACAGTGATATCTATGTGTACTATCAAAGAAGCCGTCAGTGAAATGTTTTGAAATCCCAATCACAAGAGTGCCATTAAACAAAGCCAGCATTGTTTTATCTATCTGGAAGCAGAATTTATAAACACTGTGGTGATATGACATTTTGTCTGCTCCAAATGGTAACACCTCGACCACAGGAGGTCCCGCTTTGTAAACACCACTGAGGATCTATTAGGGAAAGAGGTCAGATCGAGAACTCCATATTTAATGTGTGGTCCCAAAATAATCTCCAATGATTCCAGCATGCTCTCATGATGACCATGATGATCATGACAATGATGATGTTACAGAGTTAAAAATACTTTCAAAGAATTATCTATGGAGGCCTTAGTGGAATTAAATTTAAAGGAAAACAAAAGTAAAAAAAGTAGGTTAATATATTTATTGATTCTGCATGTTTTAAGTTTTAGTGTTATTTTATTTTTTTAAATTTGTTTTCACAAAATGTTTCTTTTTGTTATTTTATTACTAATATATATTTTTTTTAATTAGGGGGAGGGTAGTTATAGATGGTATTTGGTATTATGTGAAAATGTACATATTTTTTCTTGTTTGTGTATTTATTTATTTTTAAAAATTATTTTCCTTTTTCTTCATTGCATATGGTTTGTATGCTTTGTTTAACAAAAATATATATAATTTAAATTTGTTCAAGATTAAAAATAAAATCCATCCACTGCCCCCTCCAGTAACTGTATGTATATGAATAGGCAGTAATATGCTGTATTGTTAAGGCTAAACATAATTTCTTTGCATCAAACTTGCACATTGATTTATTATTCATCAGCTATTGGATATCAAACATTTGGTAATTTTGACTCATAGTCATCAGAGGAAGCTGGCTATATTGTTCCTTATGCAGCAAGGGATCTTTTATATGCACTTTCCCACAGACAGGAAAACACATGCCACGCTTTTGACCAAAACTTGTGACAATTAACAAACTTGCAATCTGATATAATTAAAACATATTCCATACATGATTAAAACTGTTATTCTTCTTTTTCAACAACAACAAAAATCAGTACATATTGAGGATACAATTTAATTTCAGTGACCATGAAACTCCTGCTCCCAGATTTCTCTACATTTAACCTCCCCATCCCCCAATTTCACTGGTGCATACATGGAATGTTATCAGTTTATCTCAGCTCGGTGTCTCAACCACCATAACCCATAAATCATGTTGTTTACCTCAACTTGTCATCAGAAATGGGCAAACATATTGCAATGGAAATATTAAACACAGAATTCAGCATTCTTTTTATACTTTTAGTATCCATGATACCAGGGGTGGGACGTAGCTCAGTGGTAAAGCACCCGCCTAATGCGCAGTCAGTCTAGGATTAATACCTATCAGTGGGCCCATTGGGCTATTTCTCATTCCAACCAGTGTGCTGGGACTGATATATCAACGGCTGTGGTATGTGATATCCTGTCTCTGGGATGATGCATATAAAAGATCCCTTGCTACTAATGGAAAAATGTAGCAGGTTTCCTCTCTAAGACTATTTGTCAAAATTACCACATCTGACATCCAATGATAAATAAATCAATGTGTTCTAGTGATGTTGTTAAACAAAACAAAATAATTTTTTGTTGAGTGACTTGGCTGCCTGCTCCCTGTGAATGTTGAGCCTTGCCTTGCTGCATGTCATAAGAAGTCTGTTTAACAACACCACTAGAGCACACTGGTAATTCTGACACATAGTCATCAAAGGAAACACACAACATTTTTCCTCTCTATGCTGTAAAATAACCATATATTTGTCATCCAACAGCTGATGATTAATAAATCAATGTGCTCTAGTGCTCCAATAACTGTGACATTCAGTCTTCACCTAATAACTGTGACATTCAGTCTTCTTCACCTAATAACTGTGACATTCAGTCTTCACCTAATAACTGTGACATTCAGTCTTCACCTAATAACTGTGACATTCAGTCTTCACCTAATAACTGTGACATTCAGTCTTCACCTAATAACTGTGACATTCAGTCTTCACCTATTAACTGTGACATTCAGTCTTCACCTATTAACTGTGACATTCAGCCTTCACCTAATAACTGTGACATTCAGTCTTCACCTAATAACTGTGACATTCAGTCTTGGATGGAGTAATGGACTGCTAAATAAATAGACGATGAACATGTAAATGAAAAGGATATGCAGATGGGATGAATGGATGGGTGGATGGATGGATGGACGGATGGAATAAAGTATTTCTAGATAAAAGGATTGATGAACAGGATATATAGCAGGTGGATGGATAGATGGATGGGGAGGTGGGTAAATTGGTGGGTGAGCATTGTTGGATGAATGGGTCAGTGGATGCATAGATGGATGGACAATGATACTGGATAGAAAGATAAATGGATGGAAAAAAGGAAAGGGAAGAGGAGGGATGGACAGATACATGGATGAATTGAGGGAAGGATGAATGAATAAATAAATGAATGAATGAATGGATTAATTAATGAATGAATACATGAATTAACTGATGGATAGATGGATGGATGGATGGATGGATGAAAGAATTGATGCACAGACAAATGAAAAGATACTGGGTGGGCTAACAGATGATATATAAAACTTTAATTAAACAGTAAAACAGGAAATGGAAGTTATAATTATCTTCAGTTCTGAAATGGGTGTTCTATTTACATGCCATGGTTTTATTGAAGAAATAAAAATAAACACGCTAATATAAACTGACCAGAAAGGCACCAGCACAGTAGGGTGTTGGTCAAGACACCACAAAGGACAGTCTGTGTCTGCGGCCACATGTCCAGACTACATAACACAGCAAACACAATAAGCCTCCTGATGGGATAATGGAGTCTTCATTAGGCCTACTTGTAAAACAACCTGTCTGGCAAAGGTAATCACTGGTCCACTCAATGGTTATTTAGAACATCTTCGTTGTGCTAGCACAGTAAGTTGAATAAGACTATTGTGCAACAAATAAGACTATTGTGCACTAAATAAAACTACTGTGCACAGGGTGAGATCATCAGCTGGTCCGATCCATGTACTCACATCACTGGACTGAAAGGACATCTTAAAAAGATTGTAATTCAGCCTTCAGTTCTCTGTGATTGTGGAAAAGATGACCAAACACAACAACACTTCCTGCAGTCCTGTCCACTCTATAACAGAGAGAGGCAACACATATTTGCAAATGAATAGCTCATTTCCAAAAGTCATATACACCATTTTAAAATGAAGTTAGCAGTGATGGAATCATTAGTAAAAATAATGATTGAAAAGTACCCCCACTTGGGACAGTGCTAAAACGGAGAATAATACATTTTTGTGTGACCTAGAGCCAAAGAATATTGAAATGTAACAGGCAACTGTAAAAACAATTTGTGCGAATGGGTTAATAATAAAAAATATCCTTGAAATTACATGTCTAATTCTGATGGCTTTATTCTATTAACTTTTTTACTAATTGTTATTTTCAAAATTCTGCCCATTTTCAACTCTAACTTTTTATCGGAGGTCGGACTCAGGATGGGCGTGTTCGAAACCCTAGTGGTATATGGGCATGTTAAACTAGTTATCAATCAATCTGATGGCTTAATTAATGCTGATGATCTATTTTAAAAGTACAAATAATAAAATATATCTTTGATATTGCACCTTTAATTCTGACATCTTAATGTGCATGATCTGTTTTAAATGGGTAAACAATAAAAATATTGAGGTCAGGTCAGGTCATAGGTTTTAATGTGTACATTCAGAATAAGCTGTTTTAGCATATGCCTGTCATGGCTGCATGTGTCTATTCTAGATAGCTTTTCCATCCAGAACAGGGTGAAATAACCTGATATTGTGGCTTTAATTCTAATTGCTTAATTAATTAATGGATTATTTTAAATGAATAAATAATAATCAAAATATCTATGATAGTAAACCTTTGATTCTGATGGTTTATGTTGCTGGTCTATTCTAAATGAGAAAAACAAATTGTGTTTAAACATCTTTTATATTGCACCTTTAATTCTGATGGTTTATGTGGCTGGTCTATTCTAAATGAGTAAACAAATTGTTTAAAAAAATCTTTGATATTGTACCTTTAATTCTGATGGTTTATGTGGATGTTCTATTCTAAATTAGTAAATAAATAGCTTTTAAAAATTTCTGAGATTGCACCTTCAATTCTGATGGTTTATGAAGCTGGTCTATTCTAAATGAGTAAACAATTTTTTTTTTAATCTTTGATATTTAACCTTTAATTCTGATGGTTTATGTGGATGCTCTATTCTAAATTAGTGAATAAATAGTTTTTAAAAACCTCAGAGCTTGCACCTTTAATTCTGATGGCTAACCCACTATACCATCAATATAGTGAAACATCCACTGTATAAAAACATGCCTTTATGAAGATAACCTTCAAAGAAGACAACACGACAACGCACACAGGTTTCTATGCACTTTGTAATAGGATTCATGTACAACAGGCAGAGATGAACAAAAAAAATCTCATTTGTGACTTAAAGGGTATTGTAGAGATCATTACTGGAAAACATCAGTCAATCGAAAGTGCTGAGTCATGGTAATAGGCAGTTAATGAGCATGTGCGCCAGGAAGCTGCGGCTGACCAGAAAACCATACGCGAACTCCACAAGGGAAGAAACAAAATGTGCAGTGAGCAGAAAATTACTACAGTGACCATCGGCACTCGAATTATTCTTGTTTGGTAAAAACTATAAAAACCGCTTCAGGCACTGGTGAAATGGAAGGACCTCGGAGAAAATGGGAGGAATTCACAGAGAATAAAAACTCCTTTCTGATATGAATCATCGCGTTGACATGTTAACCAGTAACATGAACATGTCGTTTGCCTTTTAACTAATAATGTGTATTCCGTTTGATGATTATCTCGTTAATTATAGTCAACAGTTTGGTTTGCAGTCTTTTTCATACAGAAATGAGAGAAACAGGAATGTTTTTTTGCTACTTTTGGGAGTAATTTAGTGAAATGTTACAGCCCTAACTATTAAAGCACATAAAATAACAAAAACAACATGTAAATTAAGTATAATTCTAATAGCAGGACTCCTAAAAATAGTTTTTAAAAAAATAAAAAAATAACAAATAACAATTTGAAAATTCCAGCCATTATTTTGATTAATATGGCATCAATACAAAATAATATTAATTTAATATTATATTTGCCTATATAACTTTGTACATAAAATGTGATTATTTGACACTTTAGAACATAATTATTTTTAATCACATTGTTATTCCAGTTTTCAGTGTATACTATAAGCTTCAAAATGAAAAACAGAAAATTAAAATGTTATTCCTAAATCATCAGTATTTCATTTCATTTCAACTTATTTTCAAGCTTATAGCCAAATAAGGTTCAAGCACGCTGTCCTGGGCACACACCTCAGCTATATGGGCTGTCTGTCCATAACAGTGGGTTAGTTGTTACTGGTTAGTGAGAGAGAAGAGAGTGTATGGTCATTAAAATTTGCTCTGGGTGGGTGCCGGTACCAAGCTGCGAACCATGTACCTACCAGTCATTTGTCTGATAGCTTAACAACGACACCACCGAGGCCGGTAACTCATCAGTAACTATGCATGGATATCCATGAGGGGAGACAACTGTTATATTATTTACATAGAGTCTAGAGACATGGATGGTAGGGGAAACAGGAATGTTGTTGTGCTAACTGGTAATGTAGCAGTCAGTTCAAGTGCCAAAACTCTTGGTGTGATTGTTTTACAAGTGAGAAAGGGAGGTAATTAGGATGTGTATTAGAAATGACTTGAATGCATAGTTAATGACATTTGTGTATACCATTATTTTGGATCTGTCACACTCAAAGTAAAATATACAAGAAAACAAAGCAAACACATGTTGCTACTATGCATTACATTTTTATGACAAGCTGCAAATACAAGGTAGTTCTGTATTTTCATTGTGCAGGATAACACA
>JAECMU010035697.1:0-10312 GCA_016106625.1 Dracogyra subfuscus
GTGCAAGGGAGCACCAGCAGTCTGACGGAAATCGGTAGCAGGTGGGACTGGGTGGTGGTGCTATGGAATTCTGAATGAAGCATTAATAAGCCAAAGAGAAAATGGTGCGCAATTGGATTTGAGGAAATTTTGACGCGAATTTTAACGGTCAGTCTAAATTGTAAAAGGAAGTCGAGCTAGTATAGGTTTTGACTTAGTATATCGAGAGTAGCTCGTTAATTAGACCTAGGTGTTGCTGTGGTGTCTCCCTAGGTTGCCCATTGGGATAGAAAACTTGGAGTGTTTTCTCTTTTATAGATACATTACTTGTCCTCAACAGGTGCACCTCCCCCACACGCAAGTGGTTTGGTCCAAACATCCCAACAGCCAATGGGATGGCCTAAAAATTTTCACTGTATGCTCCCTGTAGTTCCGGTCATGTTGGGGGGATGTGCACTTGTTGACAACAGGTAATGTGAAAAGAAATTTCTTCTGAAGACTATGGTACTTGTACAAGTCAGAATTATCAAGTGTTTCACATACAACAGCCGTTGATGAATTAATCTACATGTATGTACTCTAAATGTAATATAACATAATTTGAAAATACAAACCACTTCTTCATGGAGGATAACTCTATCGTCTAACGGAGCCCCGAGTGTGGCAATCTTCACCCTCGGTTTGTACGCCCCCGTAGTCGCTGGGAATATGTCATAGAGATTGATATAGTCCACATTCGTCATCGTAGGAGTCATCGAGTAGATACCGATCGGATTTGCCGTGGCAACGTGTATCATATCCGACTTGTTTACTGATGGGCTTCGGTTCAGAGCTGTTGGGAAATAAAAATTCAATGAACATTATTGCATTATGTACACAGGGCTTCTAGATTATGGTAGCCCCACTCCCATGGCTAGTGATATTCAATGTTGGGCTAGTAAATAACTACCACTGCCATGCCCGACAGGGCTTCTAGATTATGGTAGTCCCACTCCCATGGCTAGTGATATTCAATGTTGGGCTAGTAAATAACTACCATTGCCATGCCCGACAGGGCTTCTAGATTATGGTAGTCCCACTCCCATGGCTACTGATATTCTGTGTTGGGCTAGTAAATAACTACTATTGTCATGCCAGACAGGGCTTCTAGATTATGGTAGCCCCACTCCCATGGCTAGTGATATTCAGTGTTGGGCAAGTAAATAACTTGACGGCTAGTGATTTTGTTTGGTCAAAATATTGCATTTAAGTTTATTTTGTAAATATTAATATTAGTGTTTTTAATATCTATCTCCCTTTTTAGGTGACATATCTGATTTTTACTATTATTTAGTAAAATTGTATTAACTTAAAAGTAAACTTGGGCTAGTGATTTTTTAATCGTGGCTAGTACATTTTTTAAACCACTGATCCCATGGCTAGTGGATTTTATAAAAATCCTAGAATGTACATGTAATGTTTTAGTACACCCCCATCCTCTGTAAACCCCCACATACCTTTTTTACCTACATACCCGATGGCAACTAACCCCACTATTATTATGTAATATTTGAATGGTCCCTAAAATTAATGAATTTCAACACTGTTTTGTATAACGATACCACTAGAGCACATTGATTTATTAATCATCAGATACTAGATGTCAAATATTTGGTAATTTTCACATATAGTTTTAGAGAGGCAATCTGCTACACATTTCCATTAGTAGCGAGGAATCGTTTATAATGCACAATCCCACAGACAGGATAGCACATACCACGGTCTTTGAAATACCAGTTGTGGTGTGATGAATTTCGAATTATCCGTTCTGCTGAACATTATAAGTTGCAGAAGCATCACGAGGGGCATATGGCTTTTTATGTACCCTCTGTGTGTTCTTTTAACTCGAGCCGAAGTCGAGGGGGTAAAAAAGCACACAGAGGGTACATAAAAAGCCACATGCCCCGAGAGATGCTTCTACAACGAATTTATCTTGCCGACATGTTAAACCATATAGCCAAATAATTAAAATAATGCCAGACAGTAATCGTTAACCATTTATTAACGGAGCCATACCACACGGATGTGAACGAAACCACTTGCCAGTGACGAAAAATAGTTCCATCAATAAACAAGTTTTTAACTTCGAATGTTTGTAATACGAAATTGTCTGAAACAGATATTCATTAATTGATTGACTATCAATGTTATTTATAATCTAATTATTGCTTTAGCATTAACTGGGGTGGCTGGAAACTGTTGGAAATTACAGACGGGGGGTATAAGATAATTTGGCTCCGCCCACAGGGGTATAAGGGATTTGTCCTACATCAAACAACCAATGATATTAAAGAATTTTATACGAAGGCGAGATAAGACTATTTATTATATGTATTAAAATTACTGTTACTGTAACAGATGTGTTGACAAATACAATTTTTATATTTTGAGTTCAAAGTAATTATTTTCTTAATAAAATCAAAAATAAAGAATTTTATACGAAGGCGAGATAAGACTATTTATTATATGTATTAATATTACTGTTACTGTAACAGTTGTGTTGAAAAATACAATTTTTATATTTTGAGTTCAAAGTAATTATTTTCTTAATAAAATCAAAATAGGGGTGGGACATAGTCCAGTGGTAAAGTGCTCGAATGATGCACGGTCAGTTTAGGATCAATCCCTGTCGTTGGGCCCATTTGAATATTTCTCGTTCCAGCCAGTGCATCACAACTGGTATATCAAAGGCTGTGGTATGTACCATCCTGTATGTAGAATGGTGCAAATTAAAGTTGCTACTAATCTAAAAGTGTAGCAGGTTTCCTCTCTAAGACTATATGTAAAAATCACCATATGTCTGACATCCAAAAGTCAATGACAAATTAGCCAGTGGTGTCATTAAAGGCACAGACCCAAGTTTCAACTCGTAAAAATGACAACTAAATTTAGTTAATCTACAAACCTGTAACACACTTGGATAAAGTTACAACAGAGTGAAATAATTATTATAAATAAAAAAAACGACGCACTCAACACATTATAATGATGGTTATATCAGCATCGGACATATGGTTATGTTGAGAAAAAACCCCAGTGTTTAGCTGATGGGGATCGATCCTAGACCGACCGCGCATCAGGCGGGCACTGTACCACTGGGCTATGCTGCCCACCAGAGTGAAACAAGAATCGGTGATGTTAAAGCTGGAAAAATATTCTTAAAAATAGACTAGAACTTGAATCAATAACCGCTACTTCTCAGATGCATGTGCAATTTAAAAAAAATGAAAAATGCATTTTGTGATATTAGAAAGAAACACTTTGGTTCTACAGAAATAGATAATCTAAAAAACTAAATATAAGTAAAAACAGCTCTAATAGTGAAAAATATGCTGTAGTGTCCCTTTAAACAAACCCTAACATGTGGAAGTTTCAAGTATTTGAAGACATTGTTAAAGCATTCTTTAAACAGTGATGTGATACCTATTTTAAAATAAAAGCTGAACATATCTTTTAAAAGCTGAAATAAATATACAACATCTAAATAAACATAATATTTTAGCATTTCCGATCAAATCCAGTCTATTTCGTGAAAATTATTTGAAGCAAAACAAGATGAACTCAGATAAAAAGCTGAAAAATCATATCCCTGTTTAAAAAAAAGTAACATTGAAATACCCTAGCTGAAATGGAGTCACCTTTGTTGACAGCGATGTCACAGACGATGTTCACTTCTTGCATGGGCAACTGCCAGTATGCTTCTTGCTCCGTGAACACAGACGAACGTGAATCTATCCGGTCCAGAGAGCACGATTCTACGAACATTTCTACTGGACCCTGAAACAAGAACAGTAATGGAATATTTTTTTTTTTTTTTTTATTATTTTTTTTATCCCACTGCCCCCTTTCCTTTCTCTCCTTTGAATTTCATCCCATTTCTTCCCGATCTGGCAACTTTCCCTATTTTTCAACTTCATTTGCTGTCCACCTCCACATCCCAGTCCTTGTCTCTCCAACCGTGACAGGTGCTTGTCTCTTGTGGCTGTCTGTGCCACACACATGCCATTCCCCATCAGCTTTTAGCTGAGGGCTTAGTCTGACCATTTCGGGGAGTGTTCAGTAGTTATTTCTGGCATTGTTAAGAGGCACTTGTAACCACCTACTATGCACCCCTACTACCGGCGGTCGTTAGTTAGTGCCGTGGGTCAGACCAGCTTTATTAGCGGCAGAGGACGAGGATGCCAGGTGGGTGCACGGAAATACAGTAATGGAATATTAGTATTATATATCTCGCAACATATCGGAAATTATCACCCCATATCTATGTGATACATAGAGGATTTGTCACTAGGAATTTTTAATATGGAAAATATCAACCGCGTCTATGTTAATCGGTATTTGTCGAGGCTCTGCCAAGACAAATACCGATTAACTAGACGAGGTTGATATTTTACATATTAAAAAACACGAGTAGCGAATTCTATTTATCCTTAACACTTCTAAAATAACATTCTAATTATTTTTTTAGTAAATCACAGTACTAAAGTCACCGCCATGGATAATATGACGTCATCACGATTAGCGCAGATTAGTTTGACGTCATGCATTTTAAACAAATCTTTGAAAACGTTACGCACAGGTACACGGGTCTTGTTGGAGTGTAAGCAAAGGACTCATTTACCGCAACACATAACCTAGATACCTTACAAATTTGCATACCATTATTAACCCGTGGGTTAATAAAGTAAATTATCATGTGGGTTTATGACATGGATATCATGGGTAAGTTATAGGATAAATTCCACTAGAACACTGCAACATATCAGAAATTATCACCCCATATGGTTACAAATATATTTAATTTGGTACATACATTGTGTATCTATATGTACAACAATGTACATGATACATTCCACTAGAACACTAAGGGTGAGTGAATGGATGGATGGATGAATGGATGGACAGATGGATGGATGGATGGACAGCCAGATGGATGGATAGATGTATGATAAATTGAAAGGAATGAAAGACGAATTAATTAATTCAACATATTTCATCTGATGCAAACAGACTATTATTTACCTGTATGTTGTATAAAAGTGAACAAACCTTCACTGAAAGTTTTCTTGTTTCCACTGGTAAACTCATTAGAGATGTCTTTTGTCTCTGTCCCTGCTGAGATGTGTTCCATTGGCCGACAAGCTCAAACTCAGGCAACTGAAACCTAGCAGAGATCTTACAATGTTTAGTGAAATGAAAGAAAGAAAGAAATGTTTTATTTCATGATGCATTCAACACATTTTATTTATGGTTATATGTCATCAGACTTAGGTTATGGACCACACAAATATTGAGAGAGGAAACCCGATGTTGCCACTTCATGGGCTACTCTTATCGATTAGCACCAAGGGATATTTTATATGCACCATCCCAAAGACAGGATACTGTAGTACATACCATGGCCTTTGTTTCACCAGCTGTGGAGCACTGGCTGGAACGAGAAATAGCCCAGTGTGTCCACTGACGGGGATCGATCCCAGAATGACTGTGCATCAAGAGAATGCTTTACCACTGGGCTATGTCCTGCCCATATAGCGGTAGAAAGAATAATGGTAATTTCAGTTACTGCTGTCAGTCTGTTAGGGCATTTGTTTATTTGTTTAACAACACCACTAGAGCACACTGGTTTATTAATCATTGTCTATTGTATGTCAAACATTTTGTAATTCTGACATATAGTGTTTAAAAAAAACCTGCTACTTTTTTCCGCTAGCAGAAATTGATTTCTTAAACACTATTTCCATACCCACAGGACAGCATATACCACGGTCAGTCATACATCACTGGTTGGGATGGTAAAAAAAAAAATGAATCAGAGAATGAGTTTACCGAGATTTGATCCTACAAGCCAGGGCCTTTTCGAATTTTTATAAAATCCACTAGCTATGGGATCAGTTTAAAACATTTACTAGCCACAATTAAAAATTCAATAGCCCTATTTTACTTTAAGTTAATACAATTTTACTAAATAATAGTAATAATCAGATATGTCGCCTAAAGAGGGCTATAGAGCTTAAAAACACTAACATTGGGGGCTTGATGTGGGGGCAGAGTATTCATAATTTACAAAATAGACTTAACTGCAACATTTAACAAAAACAAAAATCACTAGCCATCGGGCATGGCAATAGTAGTTATTGACTAGCCCAACACTGAATATCACTAGTCATGGGAATGGGTCTACCATAATCTACAAGCCCTGGGTCAGCACTATATCAAGAGCTATATCCTGCTCATAGAAAGTTTTCCAAAGACACACAATCCATAAAATAGAACTTTTTTACAAACATAATATGTGCCGAAGATGTGCCGTTTACCACTGGGTTACGTCTCACCCCTAAACTGAACTAAAGTCAAATTTGCAAGCCTCTGTAGATCACCTACTATTCCATTTATTCTGCTAATTGCTCACTTGAATTTGGTACCAATTTTACATCGCTCGTTCGATGCGTGGTCAGTCTGGGATCGATCCCCGTCAGTGAGCCCATTGGGCTATTTCTCGTCACAGCCAGTGCACCATGACTGGTATATCAAAGGTCGTGGTATGTGCTATCCTGTCTGTGGGATGGTGCATATAAAAGATCCCTTGCTGCTAATCAGAAAGAGTAGCACATGACATGGCCACAGCGGGTTTCCTCTCTCAAAATCTGTGTGGTCCTTAACCATATGTCTGACGCCATATAACCGTAAATAAAATGTGTTGAATGCGTAGTTAAATAAAACATTTCTTTCTTTCTTTCTTTGGTACCAATTTTGTGACCAAATTCACTAAACTGCTAGTGATTAATTTGAGTTAGCTTAATCCCTGCCTAAAGAAGACATGAAAGGTTATTACACAAACTTAAACTAAAACAGGTGGGTTTTTTTAACGACACCACTAGAGCACATTGATTTATTAATCATCGGCTACTGGATGTCAGACATATTATTATTTTGACAGTCATAGAGGAAACCCGCTACATTTTGTTTTTTTTCATTAGTAGCAAACAATCATTTTTTTAATCATTTGTTTTTGTTTGTTTAACGATGCACTCAACACATTACAATTACGGTTATATCGGCGTCGGACATATGGTTATGTCGAGAAAAACCCCAGTGGTCAGCTGACGGGGATCGATCCTAGACCGACCGCGCATCAGGCGGGCACTAAACAAACGATCATTTATGTGCACCATCCCACAGACAGGATAGCACATACCATGGCCTTTAATATACCAGTCGCTGTGCACTGGCTGCAACGAGAAATAGCCTAATGAGCCCACCGACAGGGATCGACTATGCATTAAGAGAGCCCTTTACCATGGGGCCAAAGCCCGCCACTGTAGGTGAGGTGTGAAGCTTGGACATTATGCCTAAAGTTTAACTAGGGGCAAAATTATTACATATAAACTGGTTAAATTTGGTTTGGAACAATGTATTTCACAGTAATGAGTGGGGCAGGATATAGCCCAGTGTTATAGCTCTCCCTTGATGCATGGTCGGTTTTTTTATTAATCCCCATCAGTGGGCTCATTGGGCCATTTCTCATTCCAGCTAGTGCACCATGACAGGTATGTGCTATCCTGTCTACGGGATGGTGCATATAAAAGATCTCTTGCTACTAATGGAACAATGTAGCGGGTTTCCTCTCTAAGACTACATGTATATGTCAAAATTTGACATCCAATAGCTGATGATGAATAAATCAATGTGCTCTAGTGGTGTTGTTAAACAAAACAAACTTTAAACTCTCACAGCAATGAACAGTCCCTCTAGAAATAAAGCTATGTTTTGTTTAACTACACCACTAGAGCACACTGATTAAACATCACCTATTGGATGTCAAACATATAGTAATTCTGAAATGTAGTATTCAGAGGAACACACCACCCACACAATCCTCCCATCCCCATTACATTTTTTCATTGGTAGCAAGATATCCTTGATATGCACTTTTCCATAGACAGGACAGCACAAACCATGTCCATTGATATACCAGCCATGGGGCACTGGATGGGACTGGAAAAAATCCATCCAGGTCAGGTCAGGTCAGGTCAGAGAATTTAACATGCACGTTCACAAGCTGTTGTAGTGCACGCCTGTCCTGGGTGCAGGTGTTGGCCTCAGCCGGCTTCTCCATTCAGGAGAGAATGGGTCCACCGAGGTGATTCAATCCTAAGTACATGTACTTCAAGCAACACTCTAAGAATGAGACCCGAGCAGACAAAATGAAGACATTAACATGAGGATGAGTAGTTTACTGTAGGCTTTGAGCATACAGGCATGTCCCACCAGACAGTATACTATCTCTCTCTCTCTCTCTCTCTCTCGGTCTCTGTCTGTCTCAGTCTATGTGTTTGTGTCTCTATCAGTCTCTCTCTTTTTCTCTCTCTCTGCCTCTCGCTCTGTCTCTCTGTCTATCTCTCTCTGTATCCATGTGTGTCTCTCTATCAGTCTGTCTCTCTCTCAATGTCTGTATGTCTGTCTGTCTCTCTCTCTCTCTCTCAATGTCTGTCTCTCAATGTATGTCTGTCTCTCAATGTCTCTCTCTATGTCTGTCTCTCAATGTCTGTCTCTCAATGACCATCTCTCTCAATGTCTGTCTCTCTGTCAATGACTGTCTGTCAATGTATGTCTCTCTGTCAATGTACATGTATGTCTGTCAGTGTCTGTCTCTCTCAATGTATGTATGTATGTCTGTCTCTCAATGTATGTATGTCTGTCTGTCTCTCAATGTCTGTCTGTCTGTCTGTCTGTCTGTGTCTCTCTCTCTCTCTCTCTCTCTCTCTCTCTCATACACACACACACACACACACACACAAGTGCAGACACACATTTCCTCTTATAAAAACATAAAACATAGGAATTAAATCAAAACAAACAACATACATGTATAACATAACCATGTTTTCCTTTATTTGTTAATTTTATAAATATACACATATTATACATTAATTTTGTACCTGCAGGTCTTCAATACAGTTACTTGCTTAGCTCTTTAAAACTTCATTTCAATGACATGAAACATTTTACAATGGGAAGCGCATGGCACCAGGTATTACTTTTATTTATTATCGACATATTTTAATGTAACTGAGTTAATTAGAACCATATGAAGCACACATGTAATAACAAGTGTGATGATGTAATGTGGGGAAGTGATGTCATAACATGATGTCATTTCCACAGTCTGAGCTCGGACTGTGCTTTTGAAATATGACATCATTTCGTCGTCTCTTACTAATTATGGCTGAAACATTTTGAGTTGGGTCTTGTATTTCATAAAAAGACAACAATAAAAACTGTGGTTTAACATTTCGAGATGGTCATTATTATTCATAAGACAATAACACTTAGTCTAATAATATGAATAATAAAGAAATAATTACACTCGCATGTCAATCGTACTGATTTATGAAACTTGTGTCAGGATTTACGTATTGCCCTCACTTTTACTTGAGTATTACAAGAATCCTGACATTTGTTTTGTATATTCTGTTCGACACACAAGCTAATAATTATCTCTTGTTTCATTCACTTCACTCTACTATAATCTAACAAAATATAATTTACAGACAAAGAACTGTTACATCTAACTTTAATCACACTACTACTTTTCTACAAAAGAGTATTGAAGAAGTGTTTTTTCTTGACTACATTCTGATTGGTTAACTTTTCTGAATAACTGTTCTGATTGGGGGAACAGAAGGTAGCCCAGTACTCAAGCACTCGCTTGATGCCGAGTTCTGGGATTGATTCGGTGGGCCCACTGGGCTATTTCTCATTCCAGCCTATGCACCTTGACTGAAATACGAAAGGCCATATTTTGAGCTTCAATGTATGTTGTCTGTGGGATATAGATGCAGTATACTTGATGGGGTAG
The DNA here is from genome assembly GCA_016106625.1 of Dracogyra subfuscus. Classification (NCBI taxonomy): domain Eukaryota; kingdom Metazoa; phylum Mollusca; class Gastropoda; order Neomphalida; family Peltospiridae; genus Dracogyra; species Dracogyra subfuscus. The sequence continues at coordinate 9,881 of JAECMU010035697.1, forward strand.
AGTAGACCCATAGAAAAAGATATCTGGGTGGGGGACACAATCTCACAAGAGAGGGGGGGACCATAAGCCATGCATTCTTATCCTTATTTTATCCTCAAGTGTCGGGAACAGACCCCTCCCCCAATTCTTATTTTCTTGTAGAGACTCAAAGGATTTATTGGCATGTATGGTTAAAGAATGTTATATTTTTTATTGACACCACTAGAGCACATTAATTTATTAATCATCGGCTAGTCTGATACAGTCTACAGAGAAAACCAGCTACATATTTTCTTTAGTAGCAAGATATCCTTTATATGCACCATCCCACAGACTATAGATAAAAATGCATGGACCCTACATGTCTTGTATACATACAACATATCCAATATTTCTGTTACAATAAATGTATGACATTTCGGGTGCAACTAAGCAGACATTATTGAAAAATAA